>CAIGRP010095867.1:0-12489 GCA_903798385.1 Fraxinus cuspidata | reverse complement strand
TTAGGTAGAATTTAATTTAAAAGATAATAAAATATCATGATTTAGTGCCGTGAATTATTATAAAAACTACACTTATCACCTTCCAATGGTCACTACTTGGATTACTCGTAAATGTATTCAATTTGTTGGCTGCATATGCTATATCAAGACGTGTGCGTTGGAAATGTACATCAAGCTTCCTATAACTTGTGAATATTATAATTGATATACAGGATCATCAGTATTTTTGGCTGAGTTTAAACTTAAGTTTACATGTGTTTTAACTGATTTATCGTCGTACGCATTGAACTTTTTAAGTATAGTCTCAATATAACGTGATTGAGATAATGTCAAACTGTCAACTGTTTTAGATATTTAAATACATATTATCAACAAATAGACATACAATCACATTTCCATTAGGTGTGATTTTGATGTAGACACATTTGTCACAATCTAATTTTGAAACAATTTGACAATATAGTTTTTTCAATTTTTTCATGACATTGCTTCCGTGCTCGTTTTAATCCATACAACGATTTTACAAGTTTACACACATTTTGTTTTATATTTCGGAACAAAAAAACCTTCAGCATGTTCCATATATATTTTTTCTTCTAATTCACCGTTTAGAAATGAAGTATTAACATTCATTTGATATATTTCAAGATTATGCAATGCAGCAATTGCAATCAATACACGTATAGACATGATCCTTATAACATGTAAATATACATCGAAGAAATCTAGTCCTTTTTTGCTTATACCTTTGGCTACCAGTCTAACCTTGTCTATTGATCCGTTCGACTTCAATTTCTTTTTGAAAACCCACTTGCAGCCTAAAACTTTATTTCTTCGAGGAAGTTCAATCAATTTCCAAGTATGGTTAGTCATGATGAATTCAATTTCATTATTAACCGCTTCTTTCCAAAAAGAGTTTCGGGACTGGACATTGCTTCGTTAAGTGTCCTTGGATTATTTTCTAGTAGATATGTTAGAAAATCTGGACCAAAGATCTTATGAATTATTTGCCTATTATTGCGCATTAATTAATCATCTACTTGATGATTACTATCTTCTTGATAGTTTCCATTTGCAATA
Source organism: Fraxinus cuspidata (assembly GCA_903798385.1). Classification (NCBI taxonomy): domain Eukaryota; kingdom Viridiplantae; phylum Streptophyta; class Magnoliopsida; order Lamiales; family Oleaceae; genus Fraxinus; species Fraxinus cuspidata. The sequence continues at coordinate 11,409 of CAIGRP010095867.1, read as the reverse complement.
TCATAAGTTCGTTTGTGTGAGCTTACTTATTTCTCTTTACAAGGAAAGATATCTTCAAACAAAGCAACATTCCTTGATTCAATGATAGTACCCACATGTACACCAAGTATTTCAGATTTATGAACCAAAAATCTATATGCACTACTATTGTTTGCATAACTGATAAAGATACAATCAATTGTCTTAGAACCAATCTTTACTTGTTTAAGTTTAGGTATTTGTATTTTTGTCAAACAACCCGCACTTTAGAATATTTGTAGGAAGGTTTATGATTTTTTCATAACTCATAGGCTGATTCGTTCTTACTCTTGTCTAGTAATTTATTAAATATATGATTTGTCGAAAGTTTAGCTTACTCCCACAAGTTTTGAGGTAGCCTAAATTAATCAACACTGCATTCATTATTTCCTCAAGTATTCGATTTTTTGTGTTCAACAACATCATTAGATTGAGGTGAGTATGGTGCTATTGTTTGATGAATAATTTCTGAACAAAATTATTTAAACGATACAACATATTCTCTACCTCGATTACTACGAATTATCTTTATTCGTTTATCAAGTTGATTTTCAACTTCAGTTTTATAGTGCTTAAATACTTCCAAATCTTCATCTTTAATTTTCCACAAGTATACATATCTTGTACAATCATTTATGAACGTGATGAAATTCTTTTTACCATATTTTGTTTGGACGTTTTTAAATCACATATATCAATGTGAATAAGTTCCAAAAGTGTTGCGCTTCGTATAACCAAATAAAACAACACTTTGGCTAACTTTTTCTACTCACAAATTTCACATTTTTCATTTGTATTAAAATGCATACTAGGTTGTAAACTTAAGTTCATTAATTTGCGTATAGAATTAAAGTTTGCATGTCCTAATCTATGATATCATAAATTAGACGACTCAAAAATATAAGTAGAAGAAAATATATTATTTCTTGAGTTGTTCGATACAATCGTAAGAATAATCACTTTGAATAGTTCATCTTTTACATAGCCTTTGCATACATACATATTATTCTTGGTAAATACAAACTTATCAAATACAAAGACTAATTTAAAACCATTCTTGCTCAACAAAGAATCGATACTAAGTTCTTGCGAATATCCGACACATGAAAAACATTGTTAAGACTAAGTTCCATACCCAATGTCATTTTCAAAATTACTTTACCTCTTCCTTCAACCTTTGAACTTAAAAAGTTTCCCATAAACAACTTCTCAACATCGGTTGGAGTGTACGATGAGAACATGCCTTTGTCGGTACAAAGTGATGGGTAGCACCCGTATCCACCCACCATTCCATGAGATTTCTAACATTGTTACATTTTGAAATAATAGCCGACAAATTTATATTTGATATATCATTAGATATTGCACAAGATTCAGTAATATTCGCTTGGACTTGCTTATTAGGTTTACGACAATCAACAGAACGATGTTCGGCCTTTTCACAACTATAGTATTTGCCCTTGAACTTTGCATTTTTCTTAGATAGTTTGACGGAATGCTTTCTTTTCTTTTTTTGCTCTTGTTATTTGATTCCACCACATTAGCCTTAGCTTGTGGTATATGACTCCCAACATACATGTCCAAATTTCGATTATCTTCTTCAATTCTCAATCGGACAATGAGTTCTTCAATATTCATCTCATTGCGCTTATGTTTGAGATAGTTCTTGAAGTCATTCTACATGGGTGAAAGTTCCTTGATAATTGCAACCACTTGAAATGCTTTACTTAGAGACATATTCTCGATGTGAATGTCATGGAGAATAACCTGCAATTTTTAACCTGCAATTTTTGTACTTGACTGATGACTGTCCTTGAATCTGCCATTTTCTAGTTTAACTTCTTAGATCTAACGTCTTCGGTCTTGTGTTTTTTCTCCAAGGATTCCCATATTTCATTTGTAGATTTTATAGAACTATACACATTATACCATGTGTTTTTAACCTATTCAAAATGTAGTTTCTACATAAGAAGTCAGAATATTAACAAGCATCTAATGCAATCAACGATGTCCTATTATTTTTTCCTTCTTGTACGGTTGGAGCATATTTTTTCAAGAGTTTTGCAAACTTTCGGATCGTGAGATAGAATAACATTTTCTACTGCCATCTCTTAAAATAAACGCCACTAAACTTCTCCAATTCTCTCCATGTGGAATGAAATTAGTATGAACGATCGGAGGGCAACCTCAACTGGACAGTATGAACCAAATTAGGTACAATTCCTTCCGAAGTTCCCATATTTGATGTCATTCGAAGAAGTATCAGTATTGTTAATCATAATTATTTCTGTTTACACAAAATAGAATATAAACCAACAAAATCAAAATTCGAGAAGGAGTACAAGAAGTTAAATCGAAACGGAATCAGTTTAACCGAATAGAAATGAAATATAAAGTTATCACTCAAAAGAAAAAAAAAATCGTCTCAAGATCGTTGAATAAAAATTGAATTTGAGTGATGACTTAAAACCAAAAATCAAACTTACCAACCTTACAAAAAATTGAACAAAGTAATGACAAGGAAATGAGCAATAGACCGAAGAAAATGAATGTCAAGTGAAATAGATGCAAAGTTGAGGCAAGAGTTGAACTCTTTGTCCTTAAGTTGAATTTGCCCCACAATGGTGCTTACTTATGATGACAATCAATTCCCAAGATACAACGACAATTTTCTTGTGTTAATAGCATTCCAAAACATAAGTGTCAAGAACCAAAATTAGGTTATTGTATTCTTTTTTTAATGAAATGGAAAATAACTTTTATGCAAAGTTTTGACTAAGAAAATATGGAATTTTATGTTATGCTATGATGTCACATCATTGGGATGACGAAATAGACATCTCAAAGGTCTTATTTATAGAGGAGGAATTGTTGTGAGTGATGTGACGTGCCTCAAAACTCAACAATCATTGCCAAGGGTCGTGGATTTTGTTCTAGCAGCCTATCTCCCTTTTTTCTCTCATACATTAGAAACAAAGATTCTGTCGCTCAAGTGACAGCCTCACAGCACTAGTGATAGGCGATCGGCGGAGTTAGATAAATATCCAGTCAATTTTCTCTCATTTTCCTTCCAACTTTGTATCGTACTTTCTCATTAACTCGGAATTGGTTTGAAGACTTCAAATATATCACGACGATTTAATCGACGAGTAAAACAAGTTAGTGTATTTATTTTCATAATTTGACTATCGAATCAAGTCCAAATATTTGGTCGAAATTGACATGAAAGTCACTTTTTCATAGTTATATTTAACCAACTCCAACAGGCTATTCCAATGATATTGATATCATAAATATTATTTTTCTTGAGAAAAACCGTGTTCAATGAGTGGATAAAATAGTTGAAAACAGCGTTAAGTACTCTCTCCATCCCACTTATATAGGCTGACTTTCCTTAATTTTTTTGAATCCCAATTGTAAATATTTTATTTGGTTCATTTAGCAATATACTCTTATTTTTTATTATTTTCAACAAAAAAATTTACTATTAGTCGTTGATAAAATAAGGGTAAACTAAAAATTTTGTTAATAAAAATTATTTTTTCAATAATATTAAATAAGATTTCTTAATTTGTGTGAAAAAAATCAGTATATATAAATGGAACGAAGGGAGTACATCTTAATGTGCTAAATCTTGTCAAAGTGCGAGTTTCGAATTTGAGTTTTCCATGATGATGAAAGATTCATTTATGTTCTAGTATTGATATAGGCTCAAATGATTTTCTTATTTATACTAAAAGGAATTGAAGCTACAAAAACTTTTAAATCGATTGAAAGTGAGATTAACATTGGAAATCCCTCAATACATAGGGCATTATAAGCTTTTTGGAAACAAATACGTTAGTTTTGATGTTATCCTTTTCTTATGCTACCTTTACAAATATGAGTGTTAAATGGATGGGACTGAGTTGCTCGGCTTGTTCACCGCCGGGCTTGCCTTGACCCATTTTAAGCCATTATATTTATATTTTGTCAAAAGAATTATGAAAGTGAGAGGGAAATGACAAACATAAACGTTAAGTTTCCTCAAAGCATTATAAAATTGTAAAAATTCTAATTTGGACTTGGGACTAGTTACAATATGTATGTGGAGTTAAAATTGTACATAATGAATATATCTTGTATAATTTTTTAAACTAAACAAAAGAAATAAATACAATATAATAACAATTAAATAAATAAAATATATTTACAATTATATCTATGTCTGTAACTGCACATTTGAAAAGATGTTGGTAGGCAGACCTTCATGGCTTCATCTTCTGGAAGTCATTGGCTCATATAAGCATGTACCATTATCTGAGTTGTAATATTGCCTAAAGCACATGATGTGTCTCGATTTAACATATAGTTTTCCATAATAACCATATGTTTGTAAGTACTGCTTAAGTTGTCGGTGTTGTGAACAAGTCTTCGGCTATACTGGACAAATATTGATACCGTCGAGTATTTCACCGTTGAAAAGTCAATCCATATTAATGTCTCATTTCTTATTGGTGATCTAAGCTTATTGATTTTATACATTTCGAACTCAACAAAAGTTGAATCTACATTGTATGAACCAGAGTACAAATTACACAATTTTATAATTTTTCCTCATAGCAAGAATATATCTATTTCGACGGTAAATTTAAATTACTTTGAAGTAATTGAAGGCAATATTCACTCTCACGCAATTTGAGACAGATCAAAGAGAGTGCTAGGAAAGTGATAATTGTTACATGATGTAAAAAATTTTGAATATTCTTGAGATAACATAGAATCTTCACTCCTGCACATGAAATAGAATTTAAATTAAGGAAATATGATTCGTATTTCATAGAAGAGGGAAATATGTTTAGCAAATTTTTAAACAAAATGCATATGTTCCACTTATCATCAGTAAAATCAAATTCATTTCGAAATTGATGAAAAAATATCTCGTTTATATAATGAATCAAAGTTCTTAAACTATTACAATTTTCGTTCAAAATCTATGTGTATAAATTAAATTGAATTTCATTAATACCATTTTGGGGAATATGAGAAAATTAGGGTGAAAATTCTATTTATACCTCCATATATTCGATTTTACATTCTCAATTTACATAAATTACCTTTCAATATGCGACTTTAATTGTACTATTGATTGTAGATAATTAACATACCCTATCAGAATTATTAAATATTTTTTTAAGGAAAAAAAAACTCATATAGATATTGTAATATAATATTTGTTAACCATACATTTTGTACAAAAATATACTAAATAATTTATTACTCAAATTAAAATTTGTAAAGAATATGCAATAGTTTGAGCATATGTTACGTTCATCAGTAATGCAATGTGTTCAACAGCAAATTGTTCTTTACAAATCAAATTATCATTCTCAAGATATAAAGCTATCAAATGTATATATTAGCTAATGCCAACATAACACATAGCATCAAAAACTAAAGAAATACTACCATTTTTTTTAGCTTATAGAAGGCTGTAATACAATGGGCCACTTCGTTGAATATTCGAAAATTTGTTAGGAAGCTAAATAAATTATTTTGTTCCAAGAAGATGATAATGGGCGAACCATTACATAAATTACATATATAATACGTAACAAGAAAATAAAAGTAATTGAATTTTTTTTAAATTTTCAAACAAATTATGAAATCAGGAGATTGATAGTTGTAAATTGGGAGAATAGTACTTGTAAAATTATACTGCTAAAGAGTTGAGAGTGATATATTAGAGAGAGCGCTAAAAATAAAATGTGAAGGAATTTGATTTTCAAGCACTCACTATTTATAGATCCGAAATTGAACAAAAACAAAATGAAACGAAATTTGAATTCATATTTGATGGCAACTTGTATGATGTGTAGGGTGTCACCAACGCGATGTGCATGAATATAAAAATTAATCACGCAGATTGCTTAGCTAGGAAAACTTACGGGCTCACCTAGCTTTGCTCGTGAGCCAACAACGAGTTGCTAACCAGCGAGCAAGCTCATCCGGCTTGCGTTTATTGCTTGACTCGATAATGGAGGAACCGAATCAATGAGCCGATTCGCCTACTAAACCCCCCTATTTACAAATTACGAGCAGTCTTTTGGTGGGTAGGGATTCTGCCTACAAAGGCCTTCACGGGTGCTGGCCCATTTACCCTTCCCGTATGAATGTCTTAGGCGCAAAATAAGCCACATTTATTATCTACATGTCACTACAGTCACTCGCCACGTGTCCTGTCCCTTAAACAACTCTCTTCTTAGAATTACTTCTAATAAAAAGTACAAAACCAGCTCCTTCTCTATTATATTACACAAACTGACTCTGCAAAGTTTCCATTTCCGTTGCTTTAGAAAATACGCAGATCATGTCTCGTTTGATTCATAATTCGAAATTCTTCGTCTCCAGATTCTCGTAAGTGCTTAACTTTAGTGCCCTTTTTCTTAATTTCTTTATCCCTGAATTTTTATTTGTTAAGTCGGATTGGGTGAAGGCCGGTTTAGCTCTGCAGAAAGAAAAATTAACAATGAAATAAATGGCTTAGTGGGAAATGAATATAAGGGACTGGGAATTTTATGGTAATAATAGTTTCTAGTAAATATATTGTCAAGTGTCCTAACTTTATTTTGTGAATCAAAATGTGAACGTGGGATGTTACTTTTTTAATTTGTGTATTAGTTACTGCATTTTTAAACCACATTGAGAAGAATGATAGTCCCTGGAAATTGATTTTGATCTTGTTGGTGTTTGTGTAATGTGATGTACAAGCAAAATTATGAGACATTGTTGTACATCGTGCTGTATATGTTGTACTTCGTCAATGCATGTGTGATTTTGCGCTTATGGATGACTTCTTATACTGAAATGAAATAAATGTCTTTTTGCAGTGTCAAATATTAAAGTAAGAACAGAAGTTGAGAGGGGGAATATATGATTTCTGATTTCCAAGAAATAAAATAGAATGTAGCATTACTTACTCATGAGCCAAGAGATTGAATTTTGTTCATGTAATCTTGTTACATGTTTTTAACACAACCAGATACCCTTAAACAAGGAAAAAATTTCAGAAAATTTAGATAGTTTTTCGATTAAAGGATAATTGAGCACTATCTAGCAACCCCTACCCCACCTCCTCTGGCAATACCCACCCTGAAAAAAGGAAAATTGTGATAATAGGAAATGACAAGAGTAAAAATTCATTCCTAGAATCCTTGGGGGTTGATAAAATACTGTTTGAGTTGCTATTTGTTCTCCTTCCTTAAGAGATTCGAGTCTTCAGTAATTAAAAAGATAAGAAGTATTATAAAGGTTTGCCGTGCTTAGTTGCGTTTGAGAGAGATGCCAGCAATATGAATTAGTTTATCAAAGCTGTATCCACTTGTGGGTGTCTGTAATCAGTCTTGTCAACTGATGAAATTCATGGTTACATTGGAAAAAAATAAAATTGGGAAGGTGTATAGATGTATTTCATGTGGGACATTGGTAAAATTGATTGACAAAATTATGAACTATTAGATATCCATTTTTTTTAGAAAAAAAGTAATTAACTGTAAATTCTTCCTGTGACTTGAGCTGCTTTCACTAGCTAACCCAGTGAGGACATTGGAATCATTTATTTCTTATCATCTTTGAAGGTCGTTTATACATTGTAATTGGTATTTTTAGTTCATCGGTTCATCTTACTGTAGATGTATGAAATCCGTATTAGTTCCATGAGAAGTTTGATGAAGAGATAAGTATATTGTTATATTGTTCCTTTCATTTGCCGATAAAGTTAAATAATAACTTGGTGGGTATCACAATAAGTGCATGTTTGCAAAGCTTAAATTTTTTAAGCTTGTCAAACTTACTTTTATATACTCATTTCATATATCCACAACTTATTTTACATATTATTCACACATTTTGTACGATTCACAAATTGTAAGCACTTAAAAAAAAAAAAAATTAAGCTTTGCCAATCATGAACTAAAACTTCCATATCTATTTGGCTTGGTAGCAGATTGTTGAATCTCACTACATTTTCATTGATATAGTGCTGCTGAGGAACTAGAAAAAATATTTCTATCTTACAAGAGGCCTAAGTTCCCACGAGGAATGAACTGCTCAGATGACATGCATGCTCTTGACAAATGGAGATTGACTTCTCAATTAAATTAAATGATCCTAAACATTTTAAACAAATGAAATACTAGAGGACTAGAGAACAAAATTTAGCATTACTTAGTGGTTTGAGTGATTACATATCAGGCAAAGTTTTGACAACAGGAATAATGATAATTTGTCAGAGGAATGTATTCTTAATGAAAACAACCTTCAACTCTTCAGAGCTCCTTGAAAAGGAAATAACAAAAGAAAAGTCCTGGCAAGGAACACGTGTGAACTCTTAATTCAACGAGGTAACTACTAGTGTAAATGCCAATATCATTACTCCCTGAATGATAAGGGACAAGTGGGAGACATGAAATCTTGAAAGTCTCATGCTGTTCTCTACTTGGATATTGAGGACGCACTAGGTTTCTGAAATGTTATTCACTTAGAAACAAATTGACGTGGGATGCAGTAAAACAATTATGGTCCGTTTGATCGCAAGAACGGAATTTGGGTGGAAAGAAAATGAATTCTAGGGAATTGAATTACCTAGAACTTGTTTTACTGAGAATTGTCAATTAATTGTTTTTTATTGGTATAATTTTCTACCAGGAAATTATTGAAATTTTGGATCTTTTGGTGCTCGTTTGACTTTGTTTTCCATGTAAATTGTTCATTAAAGGGATATAACTTATTACAATTGGGGATAGAATTTGTTTCAATTGCCAAGAAAAAAATGCCTAGAAAACCAAAAATCACCTAACCCATGGGAAAACCAATTCAAGGAAAATGGGGTCACGTGAGGTATAAGTTGGAAAACCAATTGCCTAGAAAATTTTTCTTATCAAATAGCCTAAAAGGTGGAAAATGGAAAATAATTTCCAACTTTCATGGAAAATTCTTCCTATCAAACAGGGCTTATAGGAGAGGGACAAAGGGGAGAGGAAGAGAAGGGCAGGGCAGGGGAAAAGAGAAGAAGAGGGAAGAGATAAAAGGAGGGAGATAGGAAGGGGAGAAGAATTAGACACACAGAAGCAGGAATTCAAGAGAGAATATCTTTATTTCATTATTAAAGTGGTATGGATTACATTGCATAAGCCCCATGGGTTTAAATTAGTCCTAATTGAAGTAGGAAAATACTATAAAATCTATGAAATCAAACCCTAATTATGTTTTCTACAATAAGCATCAAAATTGAAAATTAAATTAAATAATATCTCTTCTAATATGCCATCAATAGTGTTTTGGCCAGTTGAGTTATTCTTGGTCAAGTTTACCTATCAAAAAAAAAGTTATTCTTGGTCAAGTTGAAAGGAAGGACTCTTTTGGATATACATTGAGGAATCTAGATAGTGCCAAGTTGGAAGCTGAAAATACAGGACAGATATTGTTGACGAGTGTTGCAGCATGCACCAAATCAAGACCGAGAAATATAAATTATCAATTAAATTGTGGGTATTATTGAATATACTGGTTTTTGGTTCTTATCACCTCGAGATGCTTCAATCATGTTCTTTATTTTTTACTCCTCCTTTCCCCTATTCGATTGTATCTTGTTCCTGGCATGCTTTTCTGTATCATTTTGGCTTATTCTTTCTTGTTGAAACAGAAATATAGATGCCTCAAGAAATGGACGATTTTTATCTAGTGAATCTAACAAAACTACCGATTGTAAAGATTCTAATGAAGTCGATGAAACCTTTAAGGTTGAGGAAGCAGAGACAGTGCATACCCCCCCACCTCCAACAGAGAAGGTATTCTGTAACTGTAGCATAAATTATGTTTGTAATTTTCTATTTGTCCACTGATTGGTAACTAGTATTTCTTATGCTTCTAATTCAGTTACTTATCCTGGGGGGAAATGGATTTGTCGGTTCACATGTTTGCAAGGAAGCTATAGATCGGGGTTTAGCCGTTGCTAGTCTCAGCAGGTACTTGTCTCTTTTTTCAATTTATCTGATTTCCCTTTTTATAATTATAATCCGACTGAAGATAGTTTGATGAATCTGTCAACTTGGTTTTTATGAAGCATTATCAAATTCTTCTGGCTATCTGATTGCTCATTTATGTTTTGGAGATAACCTTTTCACTGAATGTCTACCTTTCGCTCTGGCTCAAGGAATGAGTAGATGCAATTTTTTTTTTGGGGCATTAACATGAGGAAATATTCCAGTTACTGAAGAATATATTTTCAAAACATGATCTGTGAGGTTTCTTCCAGGACACGTGTTGAGTGAAACATTGAATGAACCTGTATGGTCTTCTCTATTTAGTGACATATAACTATACCAATGAATTAAGTGGTTTCTTTCTTCTTCTTCTTCTGCGCCCGTATATGGGTGCCAACTATGAAGTTTCAACAAGTGGGACATAGATATCTTGTTACAAAGGAGGATAGGTATAATTTTGCAATCTAGAACACAAGGGTGCATTTGGTTTGTTGGTTTCAAACTGATTTCAGATTTTCTAAACATTGAAAACGTGTTTGGTTTGGTATTTCTGAAAATGTATTTTTGAAAATAAGGTTAAACTTATAATATAAAACTCAAAAATCATTTTTGATATTTTGAGTGTATTCAATGAAAATTCTGAAAACACTAAAAATATGGAAAATGTTTAAATAAAATTTTAAAAATAAAAATATTAAATTCTAACAAATAAAATTGATAAATTTTAAAAAATAAAAAAATAAAATTTTTGAAAAACTAAAATCTAAAATTCTAATAAAACTAAAATGAACAAAAAAATTAAAATTCTAAAAAAAAAATCTAAAAATTATAAAAATTAAAAATAGTCCAAACTCTTAATGATTACTTACATAAAAATTCTAAAATAATATTTAAAATGAGCACAAATAAAAGTATTATCAGTTCACGTCATTAATTTTTATTTTTATTTCCTATATTTTGAACTCAATTTATTATTTTTTTTAATTTTACTTTTGTAGTGAAAAAAAATATTGTAAGATTCACCAACTTTAAAATGTATATATTATTTGATAATATATTAACATAAATATGTTTTATTTTTGCTGAATAATGAAATTTCATGGAATGAAATATCATAAAATAATTTTTCAAAATTTCATACCAAACCTGTGTTATAATTTTCTGTTTTGAAAAATAATTTTTCAAAATGATAAATCAAACGCGTTATGAACAATCTTAAAACAGATCCTCAAAACAGAAAACAGAAAATGAACTCAAAACTCATAACTCATAACTGAAAATTAAAACTCAAAAGCAAACGGGCTCTAAGTTTCCTGCTATAAGGTGTAAATAGATATTAGGCTTAATACCTCTGCCTTCCCCTGGCTTC
>CAIGRP010095866.1:0-20406 GCA_903798385.1 Fraxinus cuspidata | reverse complement strand
TCTAAATTATCGATTAAATTATAAAACAATTTAATTGGTTTAAATTCAAATAAGTGAGATGCATTGCTAAGATGTCGAATCTAACTTATTATTCTATTTTTAATGTAACAATTAAAGTGACAAATTGAAATTATTCATGTTGGTCAATTTTCCTAATTAATTGAAAGCCTCTCTATAGCATCAAATATATTCTCCTCATGTGACCCTTATATCTCTCGATAAAAAATGCAAACATAATAAATGCATTAATGAGTGCTAGAACATCTATTGAAACCATATAAAGCATAGATGTATATCTATATTCTATATCGAACCTTACAATGTTTATTATAATATGCTTAAACACTATTGTCTCTCTCGATAACAATAAAATTCACTAACAATTCAATTGGTGATCAAGCAACTGAAAAAAATGATAATAATGATAATAAACATCTACAAATTAAATCTATTAAAAACTAAAAATATCATAATAATGGTTCAACTCATCCTGACAATGTATAAAATTAGTCTAACTTATCGAAATTACAAGAAATTATATTTAAGTGAAAATATATCACCCGAATTTTTGATAAATTGAGAAGATGAAGATGAATCTTGAAATCTTGAATCTCTTCAATGGTTTCTTGATGAATCTCCACTTGCGTCTTCTTTTATTTGCCCAAAAATCAAATTTGAATATTCACTTAATTGAATTCTTGCAAATCCCCTTCAATACTCTCACAAAAATATGAATTTTCCTCCTTTGATAATAATAATTGATGAATATTGGAGTATAATATTTACATGAGAGTTCTCCAATATGTATTCTGTTGTCATGTATTTGTAGGAGTCAAAATTTTGTTGAAAATCAAGTCCAAATTGACTTCCAAAATATTTCCAATCGAATAAGGAAAGTTTCATTCGCGCGCGGATTTTTTGTCTCTGCACGGACACAGCAGTGAGTATTTTGATTATAACTTTCTCTTCCGATATCCGATTTAGATTATTCAAATTTAATTGAAAAGATAACTCAAAGGGCTACAACTTTGATAGTTATAATTTTCCCAATTCTGGTGTTTACTATGCCAAAAATGGGTCTTAATTTTCGACTAAAAATCTGAAACATAAGTTGTGGGATTGGAAATTGATTTTGATCATATTCCATTCCCTTTTGAGTTCTAATTCTATCTAATTGTTTCCTAGAAATCTTCAAAATATCTTCTTGTATCCGAATCAACTATTGAATTTGTGATTTGGTCCTCAAACTTTGAATTTTGCCATATTTCACCATTTTTCGCTTATTTCTTTCAATTCCTCGTCCAATCATTGAGTTTTACCTATATAATATAAAATATAACAATTTAAGATATATTTTATCAAATGTACTATCAAATATTACTACTTTAGACTCCAAATAAGTGTATAAAATACACTTATCAGTGATCACGGATATGTTACTTTTGGATTTTGATACCTAATAAATGTTAGGCGATGGTTTTAAACCATTGTTGGATTTTGATACCTAATAAATCAACACTTTAGTGATGGCTCGACCTGAAAAAACTTGGAGCCACTAGAAGTAACTTAATTGAGTTAATGTGCACTTGACGCAATACTCGTGAATGGCCTAAGTTATTGAATTGGATGGTAATATTAGTTGACCCATTTATTCTTAACATTAGCCCTTACTTTGGTTATATGGGCCACTTGACTTGTCCCATATATGTGACCTAATGTGTCTTTGGCTATATATATCCTTCCATTCTTGACGACAAACGTGTGTGTTGATGTGCAGTGGAGAGAAAAACTTGTGAGGCAGCCGTCTTGGAGACTCCAACCATTGCTACATCTATTCTCTTCCTCCTTCGTGGGTGTATTTAATCACTACCAAAGTGTGTCCTTTGTGGGCAAAACTTGTGGCAACCAGAGTATATTTTTTTGGGGGTCAAACTTCATTTAATTGATGTTCGTTTATTGATGTTTGTTTGGTGATAAACTGAGCCTAGATCAAAGATTTCACGAGGAGTTTCTGCAATAGTTACCATGGTATTTCATGACCTTTTATTTTATTTGACAAAGTATCTCATGAATTTACACTATAACTCATATTTACCGTTGAAGTTTTGAGCACAACATAAATGACCTACGAACTATTGTGTTATATTATTGTTTTTTGATATTGATCACATCTGCAACGATTAACCAAGTTAATTAAATTAATATTGTTCATTTTTTCAAAACATGTTCATCAAATGCATATCTAATGCACAAGTGAACGTTGATTGAAAACTATGAATTGAGATTTTTTAAGCATGTAGATGATGAAACTATTTATTATTTATTTATTTTCATTTCATTTCATTGTAAATGTTTGAATGTATATGTAATATTGATGTCGGTGCTGAATTGAGATTTTTTAAGCATGTAGGTGATGAAACTATTTATTATTTATTTATTTTCATTTCATTTCATTGTAAATGTTTGAATGTATATGTAATATTGATGTCGGTGCATTAAGTTAATACCAAGGACACCTTAATTTTTTTGTGTTACTCTTCTAATTTTCTTGTGTAAATATTTTCGTAAATTTAAATTATTTTAGACACACGGTATTGCCTACAAAAATTATACTTTTTTTACTTTCTATTTTAGCCATCTCTATGCACTTAATATTAATGGTTTATGTTCCATTTTTTTCCTAGCTAAATTGGAATATTGATAATCCCATATTAACGAATTTTTATTTCACTTGTACATGACAGTGCCACTTTCCAAAAAGGACGAGAAATGTTTATCCATGTGGTTTTCGTACAATAAGAAATAAAATCACATGGATAAACATTTCTTGGCTTTTTTGGAAAGTGGCAACTGTCTTGTACAAGTGGAATAAAAAATTCATCAATATGGATTGTCAATATTCCAATATAGCTATGAAAAAAAGGAAAATAATCCATTAATATTAAGTGAATAGAGAAAGTAAAGCAATACAGTGTATCCAAAATAATTTAATTAGGAAAATATTTACACAAGAAAATTAGAAGAGTAACACAAAAAAGGGTGTCCTTGGTATTAACTTAATGCACCGACAGTATTACATATACCTTCAAACATTTACAATGTAATGAAATGAGAATAAATAAATAAGTAATAAATAATTTTATCACCTACATACTTAAAAAAATCTCAATTCCTAGTTTTCAATCTATGTTCACCTGTGCATTAGATGTGCATTTGATGAACATTTAAAAATGAGGAATATAAATTTAACTAAGTGGATTGGTCGTTATAGATGTGATCAATATCAAGCAACAATAATTTAACACAATGGTTCATATGTCATTTATGTTGTGCTCAAGACTTCAACAGTGAATAGGAGGTACAGTATAAATTCATGAGATACTTTGCCAAAATAAAAATGAAAGGTCATGAAATACCATGGTAACATATTTGTGATCACCCTCTACATAAATTACTATACGAGAACTGTATAATAATAGTAAATTTAAGGGAGCTTGGAACACTGTGGAGAATCAGGTTGATACACCTTAGGCTCTTATGATCATCTAAGGGTACTAAGAAGAAATATTGATTGCAAACCCTCAAATGCACGTGATTTCATGAGAGTTTTTGGCGATTTGAAATCGAGATCTGTAAAACAATCACATAAGCCCTTGATAAAGCGTTACATAAGAAAACACAACAAAAAAAATTGATCAACAAATCATTGATTCCTATATATGAATACTGATTGAATCGAAAAATTGAAAGCGTCGTAGAAATGTTGAGAATTTCATAGAACAATGAAAGTTTGGCGGCATCTATGAAAAATCTCATATTTTCATTCAAAAGTCATATAGAAAACGATAAAGCTATAATGATAGTTTAAATATAGCAAGTGTATGAAGTAAAACCTAAACTTCCAAAAGACATAATTGTCCTTACATAACTAAAATAATTGGAAATAAATAAAACTTAAGAAATTACCAATAAATGATAAATCTATGGTGAAAGTTTAAATAATTAAAATCAAAAAGAAAAAATGAAATCTTGCAAAAGACCTAATTGCCCTTTCATAATTAAAGTTGTTGCATATAAAATAAAAATTAAGAAAACAGCATAGCCATTATAAATTTGTCGACCCTCTCGAAAATTTTAAGATAGTCCGCCTTCATTATTCATAATTTATCCATATCTATTTTGATGTCAATACTCATTCTCCTTTTAGCTCTAGCTTGAGAAAGCATGACATTCACCAATCCAGCAACTACGTTCATCCTTCATTATACTTTTCTAAGTGATATATATTAAATTTTCAATCATATATACCATTAATCACACATGTCATACCACTACAACAATTTTTTATTTTGCGACATATAAAAAGGTTATCACAATAAGTGATTTAGCGCGACAAGTTTCTAAAGTTTGTCGCAAATATTGTGACAAAAAAAGTACCAAAAAAACATAAGGCTACATAAAAAGTTGTATAATAGCAAAAGGTGTGACCAAAAATAAAGATTGTTGCAAAAAACATGATGGGAAGCATGGCACCAATATATTGTTTGGTGGGAAACTTATAACAACAAACTTTTATCTATTGCGACCAAGTGTTTTTGATGCAATGTGATCTACTGTTTGCGACGATGAATATTTGTTGCTAAAAACTCTAGGTATGGAGGAAAAAATTTGCAACACCTATATTTGTCATTACTCTAACTTGTGGGGAGGGTGAAAAAGAAATTGTGACATACGCATTCGTTGCGTATTAGTCTTTTTATAAATAATATTTGTCACAAGTCTATTTCTATACTTTTTATAAATAAATGTCTTAAACTAATTAAAATATAAATTATTAATTATTAATTTGTCTTCACAACATGCAATTATATTTTTTCAATATGATTTTATATTTATAATATTTTATTGTGTATAATGAATCGCAAAAAAATTCATAACATTAAAACTCGATCAATATGATTGTATTTAGTTTTTGAGTGAATGGCCATTCTTGAACATTATGATCCAAAATTCTAACACTAGTTTGGATCAAAAAATTGAAAGCATCATAGAAAAATTGGGGATTCCATAGAATAATGGAAGTTTGGCGGCGTCTGTGAAAAATCTCATATTTTCATTCAAAGGTCATATAAAAAATGATAAAGCTATTATGAGAGTTTAAATAGTGTACCAATTAAAACCTAAACTTTCGAAAGACCTAATTGTCCTTATATACATAAAGTAATCAAAAATAAATAAAAATTAAGAAATTACCAAAAATTGAAAAATCTATGGGTCAATTTTAAATATTTAAAATTGAAAAGAAAAATAAAATCTTGCAAAAGACCTAGTTGCCCTTTCATAATTAAAGTTGTGGGATAAAAAATAAAAACTCAGAAAACAATGGAGCCATTGAAATTTTGGCAACACCGTCTCAAACAAATTGTAGTATGCCTTTTTCAGGAATTGGCACAATCCAATTTGATCGGGTTTCAAAGGGAACCAAACCCATGCAATGAATAATTTAAGCTCTGCAACAAATTTTTAATACAAGTAAAATCATTTTCATACAAACGCTTGCATAAATATTTTTCAAATGTGAGAATTTCAAATTGATATTTAAAGTTAGATCACATTTTGAATATCACTTACCTTGAGAATAAGTTGAAAACGTTCTTCAAAAGTCTACATTTTCGGAAACAAAATGTTTGATGAAATATATAAGATGTAAGCTTTTAAGAAAATTTTCTCAAAAATGTCTTCCTTTAATATTTTTAGAAAGTCTTGCAATGAATGCAAAAAGTGAAATCTCTGATTATTGCGAAAACCTATACATTTCTTAAGAATAAGAATTAGATAATCGAAATCTTCATCCCTCATATTTTCACCTGTAGTTCATTCATCAATTGCCGATTTTAAAGCAATTTGGCGTTTAGAAGAATCCTCCAATTCTTTTTTGCTTTTTTTCGTTTTCTCCTTAGTTTTAGAATGGTTGAGCTCATAAGTCATCAATGTTTTATATAGCTCTTTCAATGGATATGAATTGACATCTTTGATATTTCTCTCAAAATCCTTAAGGAGCTCCAATATTTCGATAATGCCCTAAGCATTTTACTTACAAGCTCATCATTAGTAAATCTACAATCAAATCCTTTGAGACCATTAACACTATCGGTGAAGCGAGTAATCATGTCGATAATAGGTTCATTTTGTTTCATAAAGAATTTTCAAATTCTTTAAACAAAAGATTTATCTTAATTTCTTTCACTTTGCTAGTGCCCAATGTGCTAATGCGATTAAATTCATTCTTCTAATTGTCGAAGTAAAGATGTTTTTATTATAAACATTGAGTTTGAAAGTGATGAAAAATGTTTATGAAGTTTGAAAGTTGATAATTGATTATGGCATATAAGATTAGGACATGTTAACATGAACCTTCTTTCAAAAATTTCCAAAAATTACTTTGTTAAAGGTTTGCCTAATTTGAAGTTTGAAGAAGACGATGCTAATTTGGAAAGCATGTGAAAATCTCTTTCAAACTCAAGCAATACTCTTCAACTACAAAACATTTACAACTTCTTCACATGAATCTTTTTGGACCTTCTAGAACCGCTAGCTTGAGTGGTAAACATTATACTTGGGTCCTAATTTTAAATTTAAAGGATGAAACTTTGAATACATTTAAACACTTATGTAAAAATGTTGAAAATGAAAAAAGGTATACTATTACAACAATTAGAAGTGATGATGGTGGAGAATTTGATCGTATCGCTTTTGATAATTTTTGTAATAAAAATGGATATGAACATAATATCTTGACTCCTAGAACTCCTCAAAACAATAGTGTAATAGAAATGAAGAATCATACATTGTAAAAAATGGCAAGGACTATACTTAATGAAAATATCTTACCAAATTACTTTTGGTCCGAAGCCATTGACACTACTTCCTACATTGTTAATAGAGTTGTAATTAGTCAAAAACAAAAAAAACAAAAAAAACTCCCTATGAGTTTTAGAAAAATAGAATTCCAAATATTGGTTATTTCAAAGTATTCAGTTACAAATGCTTTATTTTAAACACAAAATAAGATTTGAAAAAATTTGATTCAAAATTCGATATTTGAATCTTTCTAAGATATTTATTGACTAGCAAAGCTTATAGAGTCTATAACAAAAGAACTTTAGTCGTTGAAAAATCTATGCATGTTACTTTTGATAAAATAGTACGACAAATTTTGTGTATTAAAATATAGAAATCGTTATAAATTGTTTTTTTTTAAGAAATACAAGAGGATGTTAATCTTCTTGTAACTAGAAGATCCTCTAATTAATTATCTGAATATTTGGAGACGAGGGGCCACATGACTTGAATTCTGGACTTCGAGATTTGTTGAGAACTTGGATTGTTCGGTACTTAGATTTTGGGACTTAGATTTGCATTACATGACTTGGACTTGAATTTGATTTGATTTGATTTGAAGAAGACTTTTATCTTCTTGAACTTGCTTGATTTGAAGAAGATTTTGATCATTTTCTTGTTATCCAGACATATGCTCGAGAGGATTTCTTCTCTTTCTCCGGCATTGAGATTTCTTCAATACTTCGTGATTTTCTTCTACACTTTCACTTATGAAGTTTTATGGACCTTCGGTCCTATTTATAGGGAAATTTGTAACCAATTTAGCAACCACCCAATTATATTTAATTAAAAGAAATAATTGAGTAATTATGAATTTTGAAAAAGTCGGATGGGTCTTTGAGTTATATGGGCCTTTATAAACTTTAATTTAATAAATTTAATTGGGCTAATTATTTAGATCGACCCAATCCATTATCTTATTTAATTTTTTTATGTCTACAAATACCCACTCGAGATTTATTTATTTATCATGAAAATAAATTAATAAATCTTGATTTTAAATTTGAATTATTATTATTATTATTATTATTATTATTATTATTATTATTATTATTATTCTTATTATTATTCATAATTAATTTGATATTTAATAGACCTCATATCCTTGATGGTAAGTTGGGCTACCTAATTTGATTTGGAAACAAGTTGGTTAATTTTGCAAACAAAGTGAGAGAGAAAAAATTTGACTTTCCAATCATCGTAGGTTGTCTCTCTCTCTTCTTCTTTTTTTTTTTTTCATTTTTTTTTTCATTAAAACATTTTGGATTCTTTTTTTAACTAATTGTTGCTTTATGTGTAAATTGGCTTCGCACATAAACCAATTCTGTGCGAAACCAATTTGATTTTGCGCGTAACCAATTAACTAATTGGTTCGATTTTATTTTATTTTATTCTTCTTTTTTTCATTTTTCTGTCATTATTTTCTTAGCTTCTACCCATGGTGGCAAAATGATTTCTACCACGAGCGAAAACTTGGTTTTTCTCTTTACTTTTTTTTTTTTTTACTTTTACTTGATTTAATTGACTATTTTTAGTAAAATCATTTTAATAAAATCAAAACTAGCATTTTTCATTTTTTTTCAGGGATACAAATTTTGAAACAAATCAAAAACTTTGAGATTCGAAATTTTCTTCGTGTTGAGTTTAAATTTTCATGCTGCAATTATTTTAGGAGTTCAGAAAATTTTTGCTTACGAAAAAACTCAAAATTTCAAACTTTTCTGTGCACATTGAGGACCAGGACTATCACCTTTTACTAGAATATATGAAGAAAACACATCAAAATGTTGATGCAGAGTACCAAGGTTGGTAGAATAACCAAGTGTTGCCAATCATGACCAATGTTCAAGTGCGGTTTTATCTTCAAGTGAAGTCATGACTTTGTTCTTAATCTGTCTTCGAGGCAAACAAATAGGGTCATAGCCCAAGGGTTTGATTTTTACCAAAATAAATCATTTCATAAGTGTTGATGTATACTCATGATATGGCTTCAAGTTTAAATTACGGATTATCAATTTAGAATCTCCAAAAATTTCTAACTGATGGATATCCATATCTAATGTTGTCTCCAATACAAGGATAAGGGCTTGATATTCTACCACTTTGTTTGAATATTTCTCTATTAAGGCAAATGAGTAAGGCATAACGAGATCATGAAGAGTAACAAAGACTACTCATGCACCGGCACCATAACTTCGAGCTACTCCGTTGAAGTATAACCTCCATTATGGTACAACTTCAGTAAATAGAACTTTTTCATTCGAAAGGTCTTTCTGAAGTTCCTTTCAGCTGGAATAGGATGGTCAACGAGGAAATCTGTAGAGTTTGTCCTTTGATGACCTTCTGTTGAATGAATTTGATATTGAACTCGAACAACATAAGTGCCCATTTTTCTATCCTCCCAGAAAGAATAGGTCGGGACATTATGTACTTCAATTGATAAATCTTTGAAACAATATCGATTGTGTGTGATTGCATATAATGTCTTAACTTTTTAGCCTCGAAGATCAACGTAAGGCATATATTTTCAGTAAGTAAATACTTCATTTCAGCTCCTAATAGTGTCCGGCTCAAATAATAAAGTGCATTCTCCTTCATCATTGACTTGAACAAGAAGTGTTCCTAAAGAATATTCTTGCACTGTAACATAGAGAATTAGTGGCTTTCCTGGAGTTGGAGCTGCGACTACTAGAGGATGAGACAAATATTGCTTAATACTTTGAAAAGCATTTCAACATGCATCATCTCACTTAAATGGTACATTTATCTTTACCAATTTATTGAATGGATAACAACGTCGGGCAAGGTTGGAGATAAATTTTCGAATGTATGCAAGCTTTCCTTGAAGACTCTTCAACTCATGCACATTTCTTGGTTCTAGCATGTTGATTATGGCATCAATTTTTGATTGATCTATTTCAATGTCCCGATATCTATTTTCCAGAGGTAACATCATATGTACACTTTAGCGGATTCATCTTTAGTAGATATCGTCGAAGTCTTTTGAAAACATCTTGTAAGTCTTGTAGATGCTTGTCACATTTTTTTGTTTTAACAACAAGATCATCCACATTGTATTCCACATTCTTATGCAGCATGTCATCGAAAATATTTTGCATTACCTGATGGTAGGGTACCATGCATTTTTTAAAATCTTAAAGGCATTTTGTAACAATATATGTCCATAGGAATACAAAATGATGTAAGCTCTTCTTCTTTTGGATTCATCCGTATTTAGTTATATCCAAAAGACTCATCTATGAAAGATAAGGCTTCGTACCCAATAGTTGCATCCACCATCAACTCTATTACTGGAAGTGGAAAATTATCTTTTGGACATGTTTGGTTCAAATCTCGAAAGTCAACACAGACTTGTAGTTGTCCATTCTTTTTTGTGGCAGAACAATGTTTGCGATCCTAGTTAGGTACTTATATTCACGTGTAAATCTCATTTCAATAAGTTTGTTGACTTCCATTTCAATTTAAGGGACCAGTTCTGTCGGAATCTTCTTTAAGGTCACTTAATTGGACGAACTTCATGTCTTACTCCAAGGTGATGTAATACAACTTTAGGATCTAACCCCCAACATTTCCTTGTAAGAGCATGCAAATACGTCTTTGTATTCCTAAAGTAAATGGATGTACTCAGATTCCTCTTTTTGATTGGGGAGAGTACTTAAAAATATTGGTCTCGAGTCTTCTTCGATCTCCAAGTTCAATTGTTTCAAGTTATCCACAATAGCTTGTGCCCCTTCTTCAAATGTAGGTAGGGCTGGTTTAGGTTCATTTGTTGTAGCAGAGTTTTCAGACTCAGATTTTGAGTTGGAAGCTTCTTCAAAAGCGATGTGTTTGATATAGACTTCTTCTTTTTCTTCATCATTCTTTAGGGATGGGTAATTTGATGAACTTTTTGTCTTCTTCTTGATCATTGAAGCTTCAAGCTTGGATTAGAAGTTTTAATTCCAAGTCGAGAGAATGCAGACTATCATTGAGATAACTTCTCAAGAACTTGTACATTCTTATCAATTTGAGTATATAAAGAAGGATAATCACTTAACCTTTGGAAGACAGAAGCTTTACCTTTTATGTCAACTACTATGGAGGTTCTCCTTTTAACCTTTTAAACACTGAAATTTTGGCATTCTTAGTTTAAATTCGATAAACACTGAAGGTTTCGATTGTTCTGATTTCTCTTTTGTAACTTCACATATTTAAATCATGATTGGGTTTGAGGAAATCTTTTTCACTTTAATCTTTCTCATTAGTTTTGGATCATATCCCTAACCTACATAGGTCACGACATAAGGGCTCCAATAGAATCAGAAGAGATACGCCTACTTGGAAGGACAGCATCAAGATCACCCAATTTGTGATGCTCTCATTTCCCAAATTCGACATTCTAAAATAATTTCTTAACTTGAGGATTATAACATTCGTTGAAATTCTCTTTTGACTCATCATCTCCTTTAGTACCCAATATGTCATATTTGGACAAGCTAGAAGTACAGAACTTTGACATGTTTGGAATAGATGTCGAAG
Organism: Fraxinus cuspidata; assembly: GCA_903798385.1. Lineage (NCBI taxonomy): Eukaryota > Viridiplantae > Streptophyta > Magnoliopsida > Lamiales > Oleaceae > Fraxinus > Fraxinus cuspidata. The sequence continues at coordinate 8,967 of CAIGRP010095866.1, read as the reverse complement.
CTTCCGATGTATATTTACATTCTCCCTGACTACCATAAGTTGATGGGACATAAACAATTTTGGAATACTAGGTATTATAAGAGTTAAATCTTTCTAAATACTTCAACATTGGTTGGTTCTATTTGAGGTTTTTTGCCTCTAGAGAATCCTTCAAATGTAAAATTTGATTTACGTTTAATAAGTAAATGAGGTGGAAAAATAAGATGTATCATCAACACATACATCTTCTTTAATTTTGAATCCGAACATGAACAATCCTGCAGAGATACATTCTTCATCCTCCATGTAAAATTTGGCATCAACAAAATGAAATTCTTCTTCTAGAAATGGTTTGGACTCAACTACAATACATTTGACTTCTCTGTATCGGCTATATTTGAAGCATTGGTGTCAAGTCAAAGGTACTACACCAGTTTTGTGTAGCCAAACACGTCCGAGGAGTAACTCATAGGATATTTTAACATCAATGACATGGAAGAGAGAGCTTCAGGCGAATCATGCCATTGCTTGCTGACCTTTCAAGTTGAATTCTTGAATCATGATCTTGCTTTTGGACAAATCACCAACATTAATTTCGATCTTTTTCATTGTCTTGCCCAGCATAATGCTTATGGTAGATCCATGATCGATCATTATGTGATTTATCATGTACTCTCGAATATAACCACTAACATATAGTGGTCTATTATGTAAACGAGAACCCAATTGTAAATCTTCATCATCAAATGTGATGGCGGCCATACAATCTTGTTGGGTTGTGGATCCAATATGTTCTAAGACTTTGTTTTCGTATACTTCCGGATCGGTTAATGTTGTGATTAAAGTCATTCGATCATTGAAAGGAAGACTAACAGACTCTGTTAAACTCGTATATGAAGTAATATTATTGAGTTGTGAAATAGTTTTTCTTCAGCTTTGAACTCTCTCCAGATACGTTCCTCGCCTCATTTTTCTCCTCTACATTGATAATATTAGAGGTAAAACATTCATTATCAAAAAAACCCTTGGAAAAATAATCGTCCAGGGTTGGTAGTCCAGAAGAAACTCCTGAAGCAATTTCTACTTATGTTGATTTAGTAGCTACTGTTGACTTAACTTTAGACCATCTCCTTTGGTTGTTTCTTGGTCTCTTTCTTATTTCTCATCATAAACACTAGAACTTAGGAATTGTGGAACCTTTCGATGACAACTTTTCACAAAGGTCTATAACCCCTGATTTTCTTTTGGTGTTGCTTCTTTATTAGGTTGAACTTTCGTACCCAATGCCCCCAATTTTGGTCATATAAGAGGCTCTATAGGTGATATTTTACCTATTTTGTCTGACATTCGGTATCTCTTCTTCTTGCTTATGAAGGTAGACCAGCCATCACTGATATCGTCTTCGAACTCTTAATCAAACTGCTAAACATCTAAGTCATTTATCATAGTTTCGTAAAAGGTTAGACGATTGAGAGCACGTTGTTCAACCATCCCTTGATAGATGTAATTGTTGGTGACTTCTCCATCTATCTCAAACTCTACTAGAATGGCCCCTTATAGAAGTTAAGGTCCAAACTCCTCGACCAAGGATTTATTAGCATCGTATGTAAGAGAAAATGCATGCTCCTTCTTTGCAATGGGAATTGGATCAAATGATCCAAATGAAACCATTGAGCAGGAAACTATTAGATCTTCTCCGATTTCAAGTTTGATCTTATTTTCTTTGTCCAAGCAGACAATAAGATCTTTCAAGACGAAACACTTCTCTACTAGGCAATTGATGATTCTATAAAATTTAGAATATTTAGAATGATCAGTCTTACCAGCTTCTTCCAATCTCTTTTGTGCTGGAAGCTCGATTATCTTATGTCCAACGCGTTGGTCTAGAATTATAGAAACTTCAGAATTTGAGAATGGATACTTCTTTTCTTCAAGTTTTTTCAGAGTCAAATGACCTCTACTTTCGATTTTTCCTTTGTTAGGTTTGAACTTGGGCTTCACTTACGCTTTGCTAATTTGTTCTTTGTAGTTAAGCATGAGGTTCTTCCAATGTTCGATGTACTCTACAACGAGCTCTTTCTTGCTCTACAGAATGGATTTTGAAACTCCAGCCTATGCTTAAGTTTAGCAATCTATGCATGTTTTTAATCTTTGTTATCTTTTCAATGGCTACAGCCATTTGTTGGATTCGATCATCTGAGCCCGATGTCGCTTTTATGACCATCACTAGCTTGAATGATTCTTCAGATGAAGTATAGTCTCCCAATCTTTGCTGAAAAATGGCATAAGAGGATCCAGACACAACTCTGCCATTGGAGATGAAACTAGAATGAGAGCTTTTCGCGAAACTCTTGATCTTTTATGTCGAACGAGAGTTCGACTTCTTACAAGCAATTTTCATTTGCCTTTGTTTGAAAACTTCCTCATTGGTGGGGCCAGTTGAGTTCTCCCAATTTTTGTTTGGGCTTGGTCACATGGAAGAGTTTAGAAAGTGTCTATTCAAGATTATTCAAAGTTTTCTTTGCCTTTTTGCTTGCTATTGTTGATGCAATGGTTGAAATTTGAAGATTTCGAGATCAAAAGATGTTTTTGAGAAATACAAGTAGATGTAATTCTTCTTGTAACTGGAAAATTGTAAGATCGTCTGATTAATGATCTGAATATTTAAAGATCAGGGGTCATATGGCTTGAATCTTGGACTTCAAGATTTGTTGAAATTTTGATTTGTTGAGAACTTGGATCGTTCGGTACTTGGATTTTAGGGGTTGGATTTGCACTTCGGGACTTGAACTTGAATTTGATTTGATTTGAAGAAGATTTTGATCTTCTTGGACTTGCTTGATTTGAAGAATATTTTGATCCTCTTAGTATTCGTTGAACTTAGACTTGAGAGGATTTCTTCTCTTCCTCTGACTTTAGAATTTTTTCAACACTTCGTGATTTTATTCTACACTTTCATTTATGAAATTTTATGAACATTTGATCTTATTTATAGGGGAATTCATAACCAAGAACTAATCCTCTTGATCGAGAGAAATGTACTATTGATGATGTATGATTGAAAATTCTTTTTCGAACAAATGAATAGTCAAGATCAAAACAAGGAAGATCCTAAAGATCAACATGATGAAGAAGCAAATTTCAACAAAGTGAAATAGAAACTTCCAAAGTACAAAATGACCCTACTCTACCTAAAGAATGGAGGTTTATTCTTTCTCACCCAAAATAACTTATTATTGGTAATCCATCCAAATGTATTACTATTGGGGCTTCTGCTATAAACCATTTTAATATTTGTGCTTATTATTTCCCAAATTGAACCAAAGAACTTCAAAAAAATTGAGTTTGATAAATTTTGGATTCGAACTATAGAAGAAGAACTAAATCAATTCGAAAGAAATCATGTTTAATATTTAGTTGCTCGACCAAATTATCAAACCGTCATTGATACAAAATGAATTCTTAGAAATAAACAAGATTAAAATGGGATAATTATACGTAACAAGGCTAGATTAGTGCCCAATATTACAATCAAAAGAAAAATATCGATTTTGAGGAAACATTTGCATAAATTGCTAAATTAGAATCTAGTCGCATGTTTTTTGCATTTGCTTACCATAAAAGATTCACTATTTATCAAATGGATGTTAAAAGAGAATTTTTAAATGATTTTATACAAAAAGAAGTCTTTGTAGAGCAACCCCCCAATTTTAAAGATCACGAGTATCCGGATTGTATTTTCAAACTAGAAAAACTCTTTACGGTTTAAAGCAAGCTCCTAGAGTTTGATATGAAAGATTGAGTAAGTTTCTACTTTCAAACGGCTTCTCAATAGGTAGAGGATACTACCCTCTTTATCAAAAATAAAAAGAAAGAGATTATTATTGTTCAATAAATACAACTACTATAGTTTTTTGGTGCAACTAATATTTCTCTTAGTGAAGAATTTTCAAAATGTATGAGCAAGGAGTTTGAAATGAGCATGATGGGAGAACTCAAATTTTTTCTTGGACTTCACATCAAGCAAAGTAATTATAGAATATTCATTAGTCAAAACAAGTACATATATGCTCAAAAGATTTGAAATGGAAAAATTGAAGCCATGAACACTCCGATGAGCCCATCCATAAAATTGGACAAAGATTAACAAGGTACTTCCGTTGACATAACTAAATATCAATGTATGATCGGATCCCTTCTTTATTTAACTACAAGTAGATCCGATATTATGTTTGGTGTGTGCTTATATACTAGATTTTAATCTAGTCCTAAATAATCACCTTAGTGTTGTAAAATAAATCTTTCGATAACTTAGTAACACTAGAACATTAGGTCTATGGTATCCAAAGGGCAATCACATTGACTTGCTTAGCTATTCGGATATCGATTGAGCAGGTTGCACAATTAATCGTAAGAACACTAACGAAACATGTCATTTTATAGGCTTTGCACTTGTGTCCTAGTTTAGTAAGAAACAAAATTTTGTTGCATTGTTTACTGCCGAAGTCAAATACATCTCGGCCACTAGTTGGTGCACAAGTTCTATGAATGAAACAAATCCTTAGTGATTATCACTTCTTATTTGACCATATACCTATTATGTGGGATCACAAGTTCTATAAACTTATCAAAAAATCTCATCTTACAATCTTGAACGAGGAATATTGAGATTAGATACCACTTTCTACGAGATCATGCACAAAATGGTGATATTTTGTTAGAATTTGTAAACACGAAAAATCAATTTCCCAATACTTTTACTAAACCTCTAGTTCTTGATAGATTTCGCAAATTCGACGAGGTTTGAGAATTATAGATGAATTTGAAGTATGTGGCTATGTTCAATTATTGATGAAATTGTTGATTTTATGTGCAATGCTTGTTAACACCATAAAAAATGGGTCATGCAGACTTCCAGATTATGAAGGGACATCCAAATAAGTGTCGGACAGGATGGTGGACGTCCGGATACTTGCTTCTGAATTGGCAAAAAAATTCTAGCGAACGTCCAAAATGTCGCGGATTCGAAATTTAAAAAAAAAAGACTTCACGGACCTTTCTTCTTCATTTAATCACTCTCTTCCCTCTCTCTTCACTAATTGCATTAACCTCAAATCCACCATATTCGCTTCTTCAATCATCAAAACCCTCACTCGAATTCAAAAATCCATACTTCTCCTATCCCATTCCTTCAAAATCCCTAATTTTCTCCCATTAATACTCCCAAAACTCACTCCATTTGGGATTTCACAAACCCCAAGTCTGAAAAATTTGTATCCATTTTCTTCAAATTGAACCTTCATCATGTCAAGTCAAAGGGAAACATGCAAGAGAACGAAAAAGAACCGCGAAGCGGCCTCCTCATTCCTCCTACTCCTCTTCTGAAGTACCCGAGGTGCCAGAAAATCCATTTGAAAAATCATCCATTCTCATCGATAAAAATGTTGATTTTGTCGATTTTACTAATGAAGTCCCTACATTTCATATTGAAGAATATTTTCGAAATATGAGTTGAGTGTCGATAACCACTTAGGAAGAAAATGTATATCCTCGACTCATGCAAGATTTTTGTAAAAACATGGTTGTCACTCCTAGGGTGATAGGATTTCATGTTTACTTACTAGAAACATGGATTGACATCACCACATATCTTATTCGAACTATCCTCGAGCTCGAGAAATGTGAAAACCAATTTTTTCTATACAAAGCTCATCCCACTCTTGAAGGATATAGTCCTATCAAGGACAGTCGTAGAGATACGGGAAATAACATTGAAAATATCACCAAGCTAAATGCAAATCAATTCATTCTACTTTGCAAAGTTTTACGAAATGGCATTGCCCATGTTATTCTTCCACAAAATGGTCATGGGGCAAAGTCAACAATCTTGATCTCTTTATTCTTGATTCCTTTTTAGTTGGACAGAATTAGACTTTCCAACCGTATTACTTGGTCACATAAGACTTGTTCAATCTACAAGACATATCAAAACTTTACCTTATGGTATGCTTCTCACAAAAATCTTTAAATTGATATACCTTTGAATGATGAGATTTTCGTTTCACTTTGTCCCAACAACACCATCAATATCCAAACTCTCAAACGTATGAAAAATGAAAAAGAGCATGGTCATTGGGTGGCTCATACCAAGGGTTTTGATCTAAATTTGGGTCCTTTGACTTTACCTTCGAAGGAGATGAGGGTAAGGTTGGAGATAATCACGACGACGATGTACTACATGTTCCAAGTCCTCTTCATGACGTTTGGGGTTCTAGTGCTCCTCCTCCAATCGGCGGTTTCACTTTTATAAAGGATCACTACAATCTCCTCAATGAATGCATTGACTCACTTACCTCTTCCGTTGATGGCCTCACCCGGTTACTTCACCGAGTGCTACCTCAACAAGATGCACTCAATGTTCAACAAGAGGGACTACATGCTCGACAAGTGGCTCTCAATGCACAACACATGGTATTTCAAGCTTAACAAAATGCCCTATATATCCACTTTGATGTACATTTCCCGCCACTGCCTCTCTCGGAGTCTTAGATATGATATTATGCATATGTATTTTGTAACCACTTATGTTGGTCTAACTTCTTTTTGTCCTTAACTTTCGTAAACTCATGTTTTGAAGTGCCTATGTATATTTATCTTCTATTTTGAATTTTAATTGATTAAGCATATGTGTTAACTTAAGGGGAATTTTTTATTATCTTCTACGATTGTGTTTTGTTCTTAAATTCTATATCTTTTTTACTTATGCTAAAATGGAGAAAAATTTATGAGATGACATGTTTGATAAGAATGAGATATATAGATATAATCAAATACTTGCTTTGATAGACAAGTGCTTTGAATGAATGGCTATTGATATGTAAAATGTAGGGAGAATATATGGATTAAAAGCAAAATTTAATATTTATATTCCTTATCAATCATTCAATATTACTTTGCAACATCATGTTTGTCACAATAAAAAAAGGGCAAAATTGTTGACCTATGATTGACTTCATTCTTAGAGTTTTGATCATAACAAACAAAGTTAATTTTGATTCTAACAATTGAATTTAAGTCTTCAAAGCATTTAATGTAATATTGATCAATCCAAGACAAAAAGATTGCTATCGAGACTTTATCAAGACAAATTGGACTCACAATGAAGGTGGAGATGAAAATCGAGCATTCATGTCAAAATCATTCGAGACAAAAGCTTCAAAAATCAAACGACAACGGAAGATTTAGACTAGACATTTTTATTCATTTGTAGAAGTATAAACGATTCAATCTTTAGCAATGAATAATTAAAGATTCACAACAAAATTTTAATGCACAAAAAGTCATTTTCATAGAAGCGCTTGCATAAATATTTTTCAAAAGTGAGAATTTCATATTTGAACTTAGATCACATTTGATAATATCACTTACCTTAAAAAATAAATTGAAAACATCCTTCAGAAGCCTACATTTTTCAAAGCATTCAAGTCGGGAAAATCAATGGAACATTCTGTCAAAGAAGACGTCCAGTTCATCCAACGGTCACTTTTTTTTACGTTCTGAAGTTTAACACGCAATGGCTACTTTGTTCGTTCGGTTAAAATGCAGATGTCCGATTTTACAAATATTTTACTCATTAAACTTCATAAATACATTCACTTTTTGATTGCAAGACTTTCTAATAGCATTAAAATGAGATATTCTCAAGAAAATATCTTTAAAAGCTTGCATCTTGTTTATTTCATCAAGCATTTTGCTTTGAATAACATTTGATTAATTGAATCAACTTTTGAAAATTATTTTTGTCAAAGTTTTTCCATCTGACAGTTGAGCTTCATTTATTGTTATTCATTGAAGTGTTAGCCTCTCTTAGTATTTAATTCATTCATATCATTTACTACGAGAGAGATTCAAATTGTAAAAACATTCTTCAAACTTATATATCGTATTGAGGTCACGTAAAATTCAATATTATATAAAAATCGATGCTCCTTGTTTATAAGTCATTAGAAGCTTTGTAAGGGTTTGGATTACATAATAATTCAATCATTATAGTGAAAAAGTCTTACTCGCGATGGAGCGCTTGATAATGAAGGACGTAGATTATTGATTTGGATCGAACCTCCACAATTATATCGTTTACCTCTTTCATTTTATCTCTTGCTTTTATTTGTGCATATTACTTGATTGATTTATTCATTCATAACTTGTTTAAATTTGGATAAATTTCTCGAAAAAAATTTAAAAACCAAGTTACCCCTTCTTGGTTAGTAATTATTGCAATATCACGCACCACCGCCCTACCCCCACCACTACCGCCACAACCACCACAACCTCACCAGATCATGCAAAACCACAACCATAGCAACCACCACACACCATAGCAACCGCAAAACCACCATCACAGCACCCACAACACCACTACATACCAAACTTGGGCACCATCATCACTACCAGATCACGACATCATCAAACACCCAGCCCAAGTCGCAAGCGAAGTGTGCACTACAACCACCTCCATCTCTTCTCTTCTCCGACCAAAAATACAAAGCCGGCCGCATGTGACCAGAGAAAAAATGGGACCACAACCTCCACCATTCCTTCTCTTCTCCGACCCCGATCTGCAAAGTCGACCACATATGACTAGAGAAAAAATGGGAGACAAGCAGGATCTCCGATTTGCAACACTAACATAGAGAAAAATGAAAGAAAGGACACCTGATCTACAGCGCCCCAATTTGCAATACCCCTGATCTATAGTGCAGCGTAGGCAGTGACAGCACAACACATAACACAATGCGCAATGATCGCACAGAGTGGTGTCGACATTCACTCCGCTGCGTGCGGTTTACACTATTTTTTTTTCCTTCTTCCGCTGTGGTGGTATCCGATGGAGGTTTTCGATCATTGTAAGAGAGAGAGGGGAGAAAATGTGGAAAATAGAGAGAAATTTAAGGGCTGTTCTCTTTGTATTTTGAGTTTTAAATTCAT
>CAIGRP010095860.1:0-38866 GCA_903798385.1 Fraxinus cuspidata | reverse complement strand
TTGAATGATTGGAGTTTGAATATCCTTTTGCGTACAATATGTAATAAAATACAGCGTACTCTTTGCCTAGTCTTTAGAAATTTTTAGACTCAACGGGCTTTGAATGAGAAAACGTTGCTTAAGAGGTTGTAGGAGATTTTTCTTTTGTTTTTCAATTGCAAAATGATAATGGTGATTGGTAGCAACCTAAAAGGGATTTAAAACAATGGTTATTGGGATATTAATTATGTGTATAAATAGATGTTCAGGTTACCTTTTCATTTGAAATGGAAGTTAAACGTACAGTTTTTTTCCTCAAATAAATGGTAACAGTTTTCTATTTCTTTTTTGTTTATAATTAACATAATTGATTTGGATGGTTGTAGCATTAATGGATGATTCATATGAAAAGTCTAATGGGGGAAATGAAAAGTCAGGTTGAGGGATAATGAAATAAAAATAAATAAATAAATAAATGGAGATGCATTAGTGGAGGAAAACCGTGAGTGAGAAAAATTGTAATGGAATGAAATTGGGATTGTTTGGGATATAATCGATTTATCTATATTATTTAATAAATTTAAAGCAGTTAACATATAAGCAACAATTAATATAAAGTATGTCATCACAAATAACATAACAAAATCAAAATAAAATAAGAAAATTGTCGTTTAAGAGAAATACGATACCATTACAAAAAATTTAAAAACAAGTGTGCGAATCTTTATTATCCTGACCAAAACTTTAATTCAAACTCTTAGTAAGGGTCGTAGCGACTTAATATAACTCAAATTATTTTCGGTTTCTACAAGAAATTTCTTTTGAAACGAAATATAAGATTTTTTTTCTCGGTTGCTACAAGACGCATTCGAAAAGCATCAGCTGACTCCTTGACTGATTGCCTCTCAAAGCATCATTAAAACTATAGATAAACAAGGTTAGTTTATTGATATCTTTCTTAGTCTTGAATTGCTACATATGGACTTGATGGTCTAATTCAGACTAAAAATCTTAGAGGTAAGAGTTATATTTATATGTTTGCCAATATTTTCTAGGTACATTTGGGTAGACTTCTTAAGAGAGAAATCTAATATTTTTGAAAGATTCACATTCTTTTATAAAAAATTGACCACTGAAAAACACTTTGAGGAGACTAAAATTGTAAGAATTAGGAGTGAACGTGGTAAAAAAATTTGAAATGCTAGCTTTTTTAGATTCTGTGAGAACGGTTTTTCTCATGAATTTTTTGCTTCTAAAATCACTGAGCAAAATTGTGTGGTGGAAAGAAAGAATATGTCTTTACAAGAGATGGCAAGGGTGATGTTGAACAGTAAGAATCTAGTTGAAGCTATAAACACTGCTTGCTATATCCTAAGCCACATGTCATTGAAAACTAGTACCTCACAAACCATTATTGTTATGTGTTAAATGATATGGAACATTTGGGAAAATTTAATCCTAAGAGTGATGAAGGAGTGGTCATTGGTTATTCAGAAAATAGTCGGGCTTATAGAGTGTATAAAATGAGGACTCAAACTATTATTAAATCCATAAATGTTAAGATTGATGATACTGATGATTATTTCTCTAACTTAAATGAACCGGAGATTCAAAATTTGGATGAACTGGTTGAAACTACCTAGAACACTCAGGAGAACTATGTTGCAGATTTTGGAAATAACAATAAGACAGAACTTTCAGTAGCCAATGCTGAAGATTCTGAACTAGCTGCTATAGGTGGTGACCCACTAGATGAAGATAATGAACTGTAGAAAGGTAGCCTCCTACCTAGATACAAAAGGCTCATCCACTCGATAACATACTTTCAGACCTTAGAGATGGTGTGGTGACTAGAAAGACACTTGCCATAGAACTCGGGAATATGTGCTATACGTCACATATTGAACATAAAAATATGATTAAAACACTTGGTGATGAATCTTGGGTGCTAATTCAGGAATAATTGGCTCAATTTGAGCGAAATAATGTATAGAAGCTAGTACCTTGGCAAATTGATACAAACTTGATTGAAACAAAGTGGATCTTCAAAAAAAAATTAGATGAACGTGGTAACATTGTTAGAAATAAGGCATGACTAATAGCACAGTACCCAAGTTGAAGGAATGGACTTTGAAGATACTTTTGCACCTATGACTAGACTTGAATCCATTAGACTTCTATTATGTGTTGCATGTTAAATGAGGTTCAAACTTTATCAAATGGTCAAGAGTATCTTTCTAAATGAAACTTTAAATGGAGAAGATTATGATGAGTAACTAAAGGATTCATTTATTCATTCTTCCTGACCATGTATTCAAACTTGAAAGGCGTTGTATGGGCTGAAACAAGCTCTTAGAACTTGGTATGAAAGACTTCTATGTTCTTACATGGAAAAGTATAGAGAGAGGGGGAATCGATAAAATATTATTCATCAGACAGCTCAAGTCTTGATTAAGTGTGACTCAAATATATGTTGATGACATAGTATTTGGAACAACTTTTGGAAAAAAAAAATCCACGGAGTCTTATTAATCTTATGTAAAAGGATTTTGAAATGAGTATGATTGGTAAACTAAACTATTTCTTGGGTTTGAGAGTTGATGTAGGGATCTTCATCTCACAAGCTAAGTATGCTAAAAATCATGTAAAGAAATTTGGTCTGGAAAATACTAAGGTAGTTAGGACTCCCATGGATACGTTCTTAAAGATCTATAAAGATGACTAGGGCAAGGACGTTGACCCCAGTCTATATAAGAGCATGAATGGCAGTTTCCTGCTGACTGTAAGCCATCCTAACTTAGTTTTCAGCGTCGGGGTGTATGCAAGATATCAAGCAAAACCTAAGGATTCTCACTTGCCATATGTAAAACGAATCATTAGATACGTTAATAGCATTCTCGACTTTGGTTTTGGGAATACTAAATATTCAAATTCTCATCTTGTAGGATATGCATATGTTAATTGGGCTAGAAAAATGGATGATAGGAAAAGCACATCTGGAGGTTGCTTCTACATGGGTTATTATCTCATATCTTGGTTAAGTAAGAAACAAAACTCTATATCCTTATCTATCATAGAAACTGAGTATATTGCTATCTATAGTTGTTGTACACAATTACTTTGGATTAAGCAGATGCTCAGTGATTATAGTATTATCAAGACTATTACCTTGTTTTGTGATAATTCAAATGCAATTAATATCTCTAAGGAACTTGTTTAGCATTATGGAACTAAGCACATTGACATTAGACACCACTTCATTGGGGATTTAGTTGAAAGGAATGTAATTGTTTTAGAACACATAAATACTTATTTACTTACCAAGTCTTTAGATGCTGTCAAATTTAAAACTTTGCGAAAACTCATTGGCATATGCATGATATATTAAATGCCATTTGATATACATAATTTTTTTGTTTGATTTTGTGTGTTCAATTTGTTCATGTGTTTTTCATTTAAATGAAAAAAGCTAAAAATTTATAAAAGATGAAAAGAAAAATTACGGTTTTTCATGCAAATGAGATAAGAATGAATTTTTGATTGGTTTATCGTTATTGAGATAAATCTAGAATCTCCAATCAGTGTGGTGTGCTAACTTACGGTAAATTATTTAGGACATTACAACTACTTCAATTGTGACCATTTACTAACTAGGTTGTCATCTTAAGGTGATAAGTGTTTAGTGTAGACCTACGGTTAGTATCTATTTCTCTTTGTATTGCGATACGATATATTGTCAACGAGTTGGTTCATTGGAGGAGAGGGCTACCACCATTGGTGTATGAAGTCATCCTTGATAATGAACATAAGTCATGAGAAAATGGTTATCCTTATAGCTATGTGAAGTCAACTCCATATATTCAAAAGACTGACTTAAAAGAAAATAAAAGAGTCAAAACATGAGCATTGAAAATAAAATCAATATATATACAAAACTGCACAAACCTCGCACACACATTTTTCTTTTTTTTTTTTAATTTACAGAGATAATTTCAAATGAGGTTGGTTTGAAATACACTTCTGCATTTAGTCACCGCAAGTATCAATTTTAGTTAGGGCGTGGTATTTGATTGATTAGTTGAAATGATCCTCACACATAAATACATCTCAATCTTACAAATTAATTGAATTTAATTGTGATGAAGCATCTGATTGAATATTTCATGATTATCCTAATAATTGTGAACTGATCATAAAATTGATCTGATTGTGAAATTTGCTCAAAAATATTTTGATTGATTCAATTTTTGTAAATTTCACTATTTTTGTGTGATTGTGTGCGTAGGTTTTTTCACAATTTTTTTTATCAACAGTCTAAACTTGGCGGTCAACTCTAGTATCCACTGTAAGAAGGAAAAATTGATCGAAAATATTTAGAAATAAAATCTAGGTCGAGTATGAGGAGTCGATTCAACATTGTTTGGTGATAACAATTGAGATATTGCTTATTGCATTTGATCTATTTTTTTTTTGTAATTTCAAGCTATTTTTGCAAATTATAAATGGCAAGTATACATAATGGGTATTTGATAAGCTAATTTTATGCACTTATTTTGGCTTTTATCTTATTTATTTATCTCTAGATTGAGTGAATACCGATTTAATTTAGATTAAATTATGTGAATTATATGTAAAATCCAGATTGGACATGTTTGGATGGAATTGGATTGAAACTGTACAAAATTGAAGAATTTGGGATCAAAATAAGCATGACTTAATGTTAATAACCTACCATTCAAATAACAAGGACTTGTGATGAACACGAAATTAATGTGAAGTACCAAAGTATACTAAGCCGGAAAAAAATTCAACTTTTGTTGGTTTCTAATTACACTCAAATTTCACATGGGAGAATATAGGACTCCTTTATTTTATTATTTTTTATTTTTTTAGAGTTATGGATTTCTGCATATATTTTTCATGATTCCTTTTTATGGAAAACACAATTTAGGTGAGAAAAACATACTAAACATCAAGATCAAAATAGCAAAAAAAAAAGTTTGAAGATTTTTGAGTTGAAGAAAATTCTTGGGACAAGATTCAATTTTTCCTTCATCATAATTTCAAAACTCGGCTATAACTCTATTCATTTTTATTGTTTTCCTTTCTTTAGTATGAGTTTCTATATAATTAATTATGGCATACAATGTAATCTATGTATGGCCTTTTTAAATTTAATTTCAAAATTCTAATAGTTAAAGTTGCACGTGTTGATTTTATTTATAAAATTTAATGCTTCGAATTACTTAACTACTAGTTCAATAATATGTGAATTCATAACAAACCGAGAGAGAAATTATATATTTAGACAACACAATAAAATTGATAATTTGGATAAAAGTGTAGAGACGTGTTTTATGGTTATTGCGGCCGTTACATGGATTCTTAGATATTTAATACATTTAATTAATGTTTATCCTAATGCACAAGTATATGATAAATTGACTTAGTTAAATATGATCAATTTGAACTCAAGAGAGGTAAATTGAATAATTAAGAAAAATTCGACTGGACACTACAATAAGTAAAAAAATTATAATTAATGAATTAAAAGTGATCAGTGGATGAAATTCTAAGTCTTAACATTCACATTTATAATTCAAAATTCTAATTTGATAAATTCTGTGCATGAAATAAATTTAATATGATTAGAATACTTTAGGTTATTAATTACAAAAACTATATTATTTGTTTTTAGTCAATTAAAAGTTAAAAAATAAATTAGTAATTAAATAATAGTTCTCATGGGAATGATTATCTGGACTCATAGATCATTATATTACTTGGTATGATATCGTTCACTTGAGATGGAAAATATTCAACAAGTATCTAGTTGGATTTCTTTATAAATTGCCTCGAATTGAATGAATAAATATGGTCGCATTTCTTCGCCTCATAAATGGCCTCAAATTGAAAAAATATATGTGGTCGAATTTCTTGCTAGAATATCAAGGACATAATATTTTTTTATCGACAAGTTTACGTTCTACAAGTACTAGATTTTTCTGACATATATTGCCACAAAATACCTATGGAATCAAAATATCAACTACATACTATAGTATCTTTCAGGTGTAAAGTCCTCGAAATTAGTAGAAGTTGATTCATTTTGGTTCAACCTACGTCCAGTATGATAATTCGAGAAAATAGTGAAGCACGCGCCATGTCAAATCTAAACAAGGGTACAAATTTTCATCACTAGTAGGATTAAAACANTTCATTTTGGTTCAACCTACGTCCAGTATGATAATTCGAGAAAATAGTGAAGCACGCGCCATGTCAAATCTAAACAAGGGTACAAAATTTCATCACTAGTAGGATTAAAACATTAAAATTCAGCATTTTACATAAACATGAAACTAGAACGTGGAGGATTAATATTATGTGCTGAAATAAATATTGCTCAATTGGGCTCCATGTCAGCTACAAAAGGCCCCATTGAATGTCGACGTGTCACCAAGCATTCATACCTTGGCCTCCGAAGTGCATCAAATCAAACACATACCCAACTATCGAGGCTCTCTCTATCAAGGAGACGCAGACCCGTAGGCACTTTAAAAAAATCATTCATATGCCTTGCCCAAACAATGGCATTAAATGACAAATTGGAAGTCTCAGACATAGACACCATTTAATTGACTAACTTTGACACCATTAACATAAACATTAGTGATATAAACAAAGTGTTCACTTAACGAATTACATAATAAATGTCACTGAATCACAAACCCCAACAGGTTTATTGAATCTCGGACTTAATCGTGACTTTTAACATAATGATGAGCTAATCACAACTAACAAAAATGACAAAAAGCCCCCAAAACTTGTCTATAATTATGGCCATTTGCACAACTAAAAAAAGAGTTGAAAAGGAATTAAGTTGAGGAAGTCTAGAAGATTAAAATAATTAAGATTCATTCTTCCACTCTCTAAAAAGTCACATCGGATCAAGCAAACTAGTCAATACTGTTGGAAATCTTGACATTCTCAAATTGAAGTGCATTTTTCGTAAAAAAAATAACATTGGAAAATCCATCCTCTTTCTTCTACACAAAAATTTACCCAAAAACAAACCCAAGCCCCCAAGAAAGGGGAGAGCAAAACCCTTCCAAAATTCCAACTAGAAATTTTATATTGAGTAACTATTATCATAAGAAAATAATTTAGTGACCATCATCATAAAGATAATTATATTCACAACACATTTGTTATTTTACGGCACCACATTCTAATTGCACTCCAAAATCCTTTTATCATTTTAGTATTTATGTCCCTAATTTTTTTTTATTACATTCTTATTCTCACCATTTCATTAATTAACACATGTCGTTTTTAATAACGATTTCGTAGGAAAATTTGCTCAGAGACTTAAATAACTTATTTTGCGCATTATATTTTAAAACAGTAAATACAAAAATATAATAAAGTATTTTTCTCTCATTTAAAAGCACACAAACAGAAGATAAAAACTATCAAGAACGAGATGCATTAATTGGTGAAAGTTAGAACATGAAAATTTGACGAAAAACGTTAGGGACA
This sequence comes from Fraxinus cuspidata, assembly GCA_903798385.1. Lineage (NCBI taxonomy): Eukaryota > Viridiplantae > Streptophyta > Magnoliopsida > Lamiales > Oleaceae > Fraxinus > Fraxinus cuspidata. The sequence goes on along the minus strand of CAIGRP010095860.1, from coordinate 31,348 downwards.
TAATTAATACAATAACTAATGATTGATGACCTTAAATCAGTATTCTAAAAAACGTAACGTATGATGATAAGTGGATGTCAAGCCTTGGTCAATGCACGCTTAGGCAAGACTTATGCGTAAAAAGGCATAAAATGCTCTTTTTTTTTAATTATTTTAAATTTTTGATAGATTTAAAAATCATTTACCAAATGTAGTTTTTAAAAGTTTAACAAAATAAATATATTTTTGAACAATAGACAAAATATATGATAATAGTGCTAATTAAAATATTTGGAGAGTTTTTAGTTTTTGTTAATGAGTAAAAGATAGGAAAATGATTAATTAATTTAATAAAATGTCAAATAAAAATTTATATGATTGTACAATACACTACAATCAAACCAAATGTATAATGCATTGCAGCCAAACCAAAGGTGTAAAACATTTCAACCAAACCAAATGATGTAATGTCCTCCATAAATTAGTGGACTAATAAGTGGATAGCAACTTTGGTCCTTTTAATCTATTGGCCCAAAAGTTGAAAAATTAATAATTGTTTAAATTACACTAAGAAGGGTTTTAAAAATCGTAGGTCCAAAACTAGATATAAGAATTATTTATTCATAAATTAGGTGATAATTGATCTATTAATAATAGTATTATAAAATCTACTCACCCCACTCAAACCCCACTTAGACCCCACACCCTCTCCCATTATCTCTCTTCTCACTCTCTCTACCTAACTCATACATCACTAATCAAGCGGCGCTCATCTCTCTATCCTCTCTCTCACAAGATGGTGCTAGACACTACTGGTGCTAATGTTTCACCGAGGACTCGAAATTGGTCACGTTGCTGGTTGTGGTGTCCCTACTCGACAGCTTGTTTAGGCTTTACCCGAGGCTTTCTAGATCTATGAGGAGTGTTGGTAGACCGACTCCTCGAATGATCCAACCTCAAATATCACGACCCCCAATTTCTTTCCCTTAGCAGCCGTCGTAGGTTCAGGCACCAATAATGAGGGCTTCAGTAGTGCCTTATCCTAGGGGTTTCTCCCTAGACTTGGTGTAACGCCCCAAAATTCCTGAAAGAAGCTTTACAATAAAAATCTTTTTTGTTGGGGCTCTTTAATGTAAACCGGAATAAATTGTAACTAATAAAATTTTTTGACTTTGAAATATATAAAAAAAAAATAATGGTAAATATTGGTTCATATATACTTAGACAATTATGTTGTAACTTGATTTTGGAAAATTTCTTGAGAAAATTCAACAACTATCGATTGTGCAGCAGCATAGAGAAAAATATGTTTGATCTAGTAAACATCGACTAAAATTTATGAAATTTTAACACAACCTATAACACTCATATATGTACAATATATAAAAATTTGGGGTCTCAATGATGATGTTTGAAGTACGAAAATATTTTTCAACTATGTTGAACGGTATTTTCGAAACTAACCCAACGCATTTTACTAAAACGAACATAACTTTTTCTCTGGATAATATTTTAAGATATTTCCAAATACCACTATTAGAGGACTCGTAAATATTTCAAATCCCACTGATTTCACTCTAAAGCATGCATTGTAGCCTAATTTATACCATTTTTAAATAAGAGAACAAAAATCTGAAAACTTAATTCAGCAGCAATTAAACTTCATGCATTATCAATCCAACATTTCTAGTTATAGTTGATATGCAATGTATATAAAAACTAAACAAAATAGACAATTAAACTTTCTTTAAAAAATGTCATCTAAATGTTTGTAAGATATTTACATAATTAAAAATTTTACTAGAAAGTTAAAGAGCATTTCAAATCACCGATTACCTGCCATTTTGTCTAACAACTGTCATGCCTTGAATTAACTTGTAAATTTTGTAGGGATGAGTACCACAAGTAATACTCAGTAGAAAATACTTAAATAAATGATAAAAAATATATTTTCTAGAAATGCAAACATTGGTTATTTGTGTTGCCGTCAATTGCAAAGCGAACCGGTGATCGGGCAGTCCGTTTACTTTTAGGTTTTGATAACCCCTTTCAAGTAACAAAAATCATCTCTTCATCTTTTAATTGAACCACAAAATGGTACTTCCATCATAAGCAACATAGTAACACATTTAATGCAAATCGAAAACCAAAATTTTTACTTCACTTATGAAAGTGTCGTAAACACCCTACCTTAAGTCTATGAGAAAATTGCGAAATAACTTTGTGTACAAGTGTAGTAGTTGGGGAGAGAAAATGTGGCTTTTGAGGTTGTAGAAGGTTGTTGCTTTGCTTATCAAATCTAAAACGAAATTGATAATTTGCAACAACTAAAGTGGAATAAAAACAAATGTAAATAGCATATTAACTTTGTGTATAAATGGTGGAATTATGAGGAAACATACAGATTAATTTTGCATTTGAAATGACAGTTTTTTCTTTCTTTTTAATGATCAAACACAATGGATTCTAAATGATTAAAACTATTACGACACTTAATGGATATTAAAATTTAAATGAACTGCCTAATGGAGAAAAAGAAAAATTTGATGGAGGGATGAGAAAAAATTAAACTACGTGGCTGAATATATAAGAGTTATTTGAAGGACACAAATCAAATTTAAGGGCTATTTGGCATAAACAATAAGTGTATCTAACTTCTTAAGATTTTAAGAACTTAACTTATACAACAATTAATATAAAATATGTCATCACAACCTTTAAAAGAGATTCGACACCTAATTTTTTTTAAAGGTGCGCAACTTTACTATCCTGACTTAAAACTTTAACCTGAACTCTTAAGAAGTGTCATAGTGACGAAATAATATAATCTAAATTATTTTTTGATTTATATAAGAAAATTTATTTTAAAATTAAACACGATTTTTTTTTTCGGTCACTACTTTTGGGATGCCTGGTATGCTGCCACCACCTTAGTTTAGGTTGGGAGGTCCTTTGCAATTTGCACCATTGTAGTTTGGACAGAGCTGTGTCGCTGTATAGCGATGATATTGTTTTAATGGTTTGATTGATTGTTTTATTGTTTTGGTTCGTTGATGATTTGCTTGGTTATTTTGGTTGTTAGTGTTTGCAATTTGCAAATATTGATTGTTTGTGGTAGTGGTGGTGAGGTGTCTATGTTACTCTCGGTGGGGCTGTGTTGGTGATGGTGGCTTAAGTGGCCGTGGTGGTGGTTGCAGTAGTGTTGGTGGTCGTGGTATGTGAGCAACTATTTGGCATATATGACCAATTATTTAATTTATCTGTGATCAATTATTTGGTTATTTGTGATCTTAAAGTTCGAGAATTTGTGATTGAAAAACAATGTGTCCAACTAATTTGAAAATGTGTAATCGATAAAGTGACTTATAATTTTTTTGATTTTTGACCGATAAAATAAGTTGTGACCTATCAAAACTTTTTATTGTGGTCAATTAATTTGATGTATGACATTGTGACCTATAAGTATGAACTTGTGACAATTAGTTGTATTTGTGATCTTAATATATTTAATTAATGAATTAATACTTGATTTTTGGATTTTGAAACTTAAAAATTGAATTGCCTCATGCTTAATGGCCGACATATGAATTTTTCCCTTTATAATTATTAATAAATTTTTGGGACTTTCAATCCAATTGACCTAAAAATTGAAAATTTTATGTAGTTAAACTAATAATAATAATAATAATAATGCGTGCTAGGTGCGCCTTAAAGTGATCAACGCTTTCGTTGACAGCTAAATTAGCGTATAGATTATGGGTGGGTTGTTTTTGCCACTCCTCGCGCTTTGGACGCTGTCAAAATGCGCTATTTATAACACTGTGTTAAATACAATAAAATGTGACGTAACAAATAAAAATATGGTGAGAGTATAATATCCTTGTTATAATTATTCAAGACAGTGTCTATTAGCAATTAACCCCACTAATTTGCTATAAAATTGAAATTAATATACATTTTTATTTATAGCAAGGCAAATTTTATTTGATTGGATTGGATGATTACAAATTTTTGAGTTGACGAAAGAAATGGAGCGGTCAACTCGGAGACAAACCAATAGGCAGTTCAGACCACACACGACCCGAATCCACACCCGTTTTGATCCGTCATAAACGCCGTCGTTTCCGTATCTTAAATTACCGAACGACGTCGTTCAACAGAATCAAAAGATTCCCATTCTCTGCATAAACAGATAGAGAGGCATCTGTTCCTCTGCAACTCGGCGGTTAAATACACGCTCTCTTTCTCTCTTTACAACGAAGAAGAAGAAGGGGAGAGAGAGGGAACGCCGTCGAATTCTTCCCCCCCCCCCGGGCCGCCTCTCTCTGGTAAGCTCCGATTCTCTCATTTTTATAATTATATCTGATTTCTCGATCTCACTTTTTTTTTACCCTGGCATTTCGACGTACGGTTTTTTGCGAAAAGAAATAATTCCGAGCTCTTGATCTTTAGCATATGTCTTATATCTTGAAGCAATTTCTGATCTTTATTGTTTAAGCTTGCCATTTTACTGTATAGGCTATGTACATTTTGTCGCCTTGTAGTAGATCGTGGACAAATCTGCACTTTAGGAACATCTAAACGTTAGAGTGGTAGTAGCAAATTTTCAAGTGTTGTACAATGACGTTGGTTGGTTCTATTAGTTTCTGTGTATTTGGGCGGCTTTGAATTTTTATTTAATAGTGGATGTGTATGAGATACTTTAAAGATTAAATGCATATTTTAGGATTCTGATTGTAGTGCAGGTTCCTGACTTAGTTGTACGATATCAAAGATTTTACATGGTTTTGAACTTGGGGGATGGGGCTAGAGATTGAAAATTGACCGAGTGTTGTGAAGAGCATGGTACCGTTCATTGTCAAGTTGTGTTTTATTGTTGATAGACTTCATCTTTCCTGTGAATTTGAGCTGAGTCTGAATGTGGTCCTGCTTGATGAACAATATGAGTATACCAGTTTAGTTTCAATTATATGCAACAAAAGTTAGGAACTGTGAGATTTGTGGTCATTTCTCTTCTTTGGAGATCAGTCCTGGAGATTTATCTGAGTGGTATAGTCGATAGTGGGGTTTTCAGGATCAAGAAGGGTTTGCATCTATGCCTTTGATTAATATACATCGGTTGGAGTAATGCTCAAAAGAATAAATTGGACAGCTTGAAAAGTGAAATTCATGTCATAAAACCTATTACAGAGCATGGTAAGAAAAAGAACCTAAAAGGAGTCCCTCATGGGCCACAGTATTGAGGAAATATGCATTTTCTTTTGGTTTTGTGTTATAAATCTTAAATATTTACTAATTCCTATTCCAAAGCCGCCAAATGCTACCTGTATTGAACAGAATTTTTGGTGATAGGCCATATTTTATGGGATGCAGTTTTACGTTGACTGGAAAGAAGCTCAATACCACGAGCCACACATTTGAATACATTCATATGACCTTCATTTTCATGTGTCATTTGGTGTCCCACTTGAACAAGTGAGACAGCATAACATGGGGCTGGACCAATCAAAAAAATAGGGATTGTTATTCATATAGTGACTTTGTTGACCTATGTAATCTTGCAAACAGGTATAATTTTTGCATGTCAAATGCACATATTATATTGCAAAATGTTAACCATCAGCTATATAATAAGGTTCCATATAATTGTCTTGTATTTTAAGTAGATAACAGGAAGTTAGAGTGGAAGGGACTAGCATACTATGAGAAGCATAATATTCTAATGAAAGGAGGAAAAAATAATATTTTTGAAAGTAAATCAGGTGAATAGTTTAGACCTAAATGTTGAATTAAACCAAATAAAAGCAATAAGTCACTTATTAATTATTTCTAGATGATTAATGTAATTAATTCAATTAATTCCTATGGGTAAACAATCACAAACATTTAGATCAAAGCGGTAAATAAATAAATAATACCAAATATGAACATGGAGGAAAATTCCTAACTGGATAAAAAACTTTCGGACAAACTTGCCAGTAAAATTTACTAGAAAAGTTAACTTACAAAATTAGTACAGACACTACTAAATTTTAGCCGACTCTGGTCACCGAACTTGTAAATCACTAAGGAACTCTTTTGGTTGTGCACGTTTGCACTTATTAGAACTTTGAACTACTTTTCTCTCCATGTGGATCAATAAGAACGAACCTCGTTCTCGAGCACCGGAGCTCCAGGTTTCTCTTTCCAAAACTCCAAAACTCTGAAAGCGAATTGACGAAGGTAGGGTTTTGTTTTGTGTTTGATCAAATAATCTTTTACGTTTTGATTTGTGGGCTGATGCAAGATATATTTGAATATGTGTTTGGTTGTCAAAGAACAAACTCTTGACTTACAACAAGACTCTTCTAATGAAGGATCAATATATGAGATCAAATATATGAACAAAGATTTTGGAGTTGAATCAATAGAATCAATGCAATGTGTTTATGATCTTCAACAATGAGATTTCTAAGGTAATATGATGATTCAACACCCCTTGGGATGTTCATGGGGCTGAATATCTACAATATGTATTGTTTTGGTTCCTCGGATAATCATGATGCTCGAGCGCCAGCCAGCAGTCAGTATTTTTTTCATAAGGTTTGTTGATGTCCGATTGAGACGATTCAATGTGCGTTGGAAAGTTAATTCAAGGGCCACAATTCTTCTAGAAATAGTATTTTTCAAATTTGAATGTTCTATATGAAAAATGCGTCACAACTTGTGATTGAGAATTTGGAACAACACTTTGACATTCTTTTGACTTCTAATTGCATTCCATTGATCATATTTGATTTTCTTTTGACATTTTGACTCCCCAAGGACCATATTACCAACCCTTAACTATTTTGACTTTAACTTAACAATTTTCTTTGTTATAGAATAGCGAAACGCAGAGAAAAGAAACCAACCTCTGGTAATAGTCTAGGCCTGCTGAAGGATCGTAGGTTGTCAAGGTCTCAGAGGTAAAGTACATTAATCTTCTAAGATCAGAACTAGGGTCTTTATGATTTCTCATGCTCTTACCCAATCAGGATGGTACTGATGTGCTGTCTTGTTTTACATGGACCATCCGTCATCTACTTCCATCAATGTTAAATGGCTTTCTTTTGGCTGCTGCTTTGATTCATTTCTAATGATTAAATAATTTTTTTTTATGTCTAATTTCTGAATAGTATGAAATTGGGGGTATTTTACATGTGATATGGTCTCCTTGAAGGATAGATTTTTGTTTTTGTGTTTTTCAAGTATATGTTTGATAAAGTGTGTTCTTTGGTTTTATCCAACTGATACTGTTCTGGTATATGCATAGTTTTATTCAAAGAACTATGTTAATATATCTGTTCTATTTGATTTATGACATGTTTTCACCTGTGCAGGAACAGAGCCATACAGAATGGATTTCTAGCTTCTGTTTTATTACTATTGATGGTATGATATCGATCTTTTAGTACTAATCTTAAATTTAATCTATCTAAATTGACTCTTATATACTTTTGATGTCCTTGCCTTAGAGGCTAATATATTTTTTGTCACAATCCAATAGTTACATCAGAATGCCTTTTGTCGTGGGGGTAGAAGGGCGTTGTGACACCAACAGATTTTATTAAAATCAATTAGTGTTGGTGGTGTCCATTCTTGTTTGAAAATACGAAAGGTGAACCAACTGGGGAGAGATTTATATGAACATGCTTTATTCTGTATTGTTTGTTTAACCTGAGGTTTATTTTCCGTCACGTGCTATCTAGACTAGACAACAGTTTGCTGGATCTAATGATGTGCTTTAATTAATGGAAGGACCACAATCACTTGACAATAAAGACCTTTATGGCCATCACTGCTGAGAGGGATGCTGCCATCCGAGAAAGGAACATGGCATTGGAGGAGAGAAAGAGGGCCTTTGCAGAGCGAGACATGGCAATGCTGCAGCGGGATGCAGCAATTGCCGAGCGTAATTCTGCCATCCAAGATCGAGATGAGGCAATTGCTGCCCTGCAATTCCGGGGAAGCTCTATGAATGATAATACTGTCCCCAATTCGCTTGGAAACGAAATTACAAGTGGATCAAAACACATTCACTACCAGCAGCAGATGCACATGGATGAAGCGGCATATATTTCTAGAGGAAGTATAAGAAGTAATGATTTTAATGTTACAGAACCTGCTTCTGAAACTGCCAAGCGTAGGAAAGTCAGGCAACCAAGAGATATCAAACTAGGAAAATCAGAAAAGGCTCCAAGGGTGGGTAAAAGAGAGGCTGAAAGTTTGAGTAAGCAAGTAAACTCTGATGCATCTAACAGTTGGAGTAATGGGCATGATTTTGATTGTGATGAGGACGATCTTGACAAACAGGTTTCGTGGAAGGACAACTTGGGTTTGAACCAAATTAACTTTGACGAGTCTGCCATGCCAGTGCCAGTTTGCACTTGCACTGGTTCACCCCAGCCATGCTATAGGTGGGGGAATGGTGGATGGCAATCTGCCTGCTGCACGACAACAATTTCAATGTATCCATTACCGCAGGTGGCAAATAAACGCTACACCAGAGTTGGTGGTAGAAAGATGAGTGGAAGTGCTTTCGGCAAGTTGCTTAATCGACTTGCTGCAGATGGCTATGATTTTTCCACTCCACTAGATCTTAAAGATCACTGGGCTAAGCATGGGACAAATCGTTACAGCACCCTAAAATAAGCTGCTGGTTATAAGCAGCTTGGACAGGAGGGTGGATAATATTTTGCTATCTGAGTTTGGAGGGGAAGTATAATGCATAATTGAACAAATTTTGGAGTCATATTATTCTCTATCGTAGTTTCACTTAAGATGGGTACCCATTCTCATTTTTTTCTTCATAAGCTGCATTTGATGTACACTGCTCTGTTTAGATTCTAATTTGTGTATACATGGTGTCGAAGAATGTTATAAAACTATAAATTTGGATTTCCTGGAACACTTTCGCAATCACTAATTACAGGAATTGCCTATTTGAAATGGCCTCAAAGGGCAGTGAAGAAATAAAATATTCTTGCCAATGAATTAACTAGGGTATTTTCTGCAACTCGGCACCATTTGATCGCTAAGGTCGACTTTGTACCTACACTGTAGAAGAAAAATTGGATTTGGGTCTTGAAATTGGCTGCCGACCATGCCAATTTGATGCTAAAAGGAGAGAGAAACAGCTGCTTGTGCGACTTCATTTCCAATGAAAGGTTTTGTCAATTTTCAGATAGTTGTTTGGGTGTATAGAATAATTACACCTGTACAACTTAATGGACCCTAATCACCTACTCTTTACTCCTATAAACAGAAACTTGCTCAACCTGAAAATGCCATTGAATGTAAAAAGAGACCACAATTGGGCCTAATTGTCATCAAGTATAATCCTTTTATGCTCAGGACCTCGCATTAACAATGAAGGATTTCTAAACTAATTGGAAATGGTCATATACCATGAAGTTACAGAGATTTCACGTGTAAACCAACATTTATTCGTATGTCTCTAAAGTGATATTCATAACCATCCAACTGTCATTCCATCTCCGTTGTCTATAGAGCCTACCTTGAATAACCTTCATTTTACTCGATGATTGCAGATTTAACGATAAAAAGCTACATTTTGAAAAAAATAAAAAAATAGAACTGGTAAATTTTGATTTTTTGCTCGTGAATCCTCTTGAAAGTGAGGGGTGACTTTGACGGTGTGGATGCAAGTAATGCATGGTTATTGTCAACTCGTGCCATATGGTTTTGATATGTGTCCCCTAATAAGCATGACTTCAATTTTAGTTAAGGGTGAGTTAACCCAAAAACACGTTATTCTTAGATAAACTCATAATCCCATGAAACCATTTCATATAAATTCGTTGGTATCTTCTTTTTATAAAACAATTGAGTTCGATTCTTGAACAATCCACGCTACTTCAACTTCAATTGTAACACAAGATTCCCCTCCAAAGGATTGGAAGGACTTTGGTGTCTCCTTTAGCTATGGGCGAACACATTCAATATGGAAGGTAAATTATTTTCAAATCAAATAATTTTAGACGGTTTGAAAAAATTTCAAACCAAACCATTTCATTTTCCAAACCACACCATTTTTTTTTTTTGCAATTTGATTCGTTTTCAAATCATGATTTTAACGAGCTAAAACATCTTTAAAACATGTGAAAAATAATTATATTGGTCTCTTCAGTGTAACACTTAAACTAAAACCTTGTAAACATAAATGCTGCAATACTAATATATTTATCTCAATACAATCTTAAATCAATAAAATTGTACTAAGTTTAATCGTAAAATTTAATGTTGCAATTTCATCCTTTGTATAAGAAAATTTTGTCATAAGTAAATTATTATTTTTTCTAAAGACTAAATGGAAGCCGACTAAAAAGTAAATTTGATCAAGTGTAATGATCTAATAAATAAAATCTTTTGGGTAATACAAGTAATTTTTTTCTTTATATTGGAAGAACGGTCCGGTTTGATTTCAAACAGTTTTTAATTATCAAAACCTAAAGTACGTGAATCTAAACATACAATTTTTGAACTATGATTTCGGTTCGATTGGCGGATTGATGATTTTATTTGTTCACCCCTATCCCTAGTAAAAAATTGAGGCCTCACAGTTACCAAGCTCTCCAAATACGTTGAAAATTGGTCCTAGAGTTCACTAACGAGCTTCAATCATATCATTCCTTTTAGAGCAATCTCCTTCAATCATATCATTCATGTCCCGCTATAAAAGCTCTGAGGAAATCAAGAATAGGAAAAAGTGTAGAGTGTTCAATAAAGTAGTTTTATCTCTAACATTTGTATTCGAGTCTTCATTGTTACATGTTGATCAAATTGGATACAAAACAATTGCTATCAAAAGACATGCAGTTGGCGATCAAAAAAATTCAAGATGTATTCAAGCATTTACAATGGAGACAAGTCGAGCACTCGCGCTAAATTAATCGAAGATATTAGAACTAGATGTTTGAGCTCATTTGTAAAAGTAAAATACTTTAATCCTCAGTAATAACTCATCAGAAGCTCAAGTAACCATCTACTTCGTAAAAAGTTTACACAAAATTTATTTTTCAAAGATAAGAATTTCAATTTAATTTTCAAACCCACTAGCATTACTGGTAATGAAAAATAAGTCAAAACGTCATTTATATGCCCATATTGTTTCAGACAATCAAATGAGAGGGCCGAAGATTTCGATCCATCCGGATGTCTAGATGGTGAACCGATGTTCGGTTCATCCGCAAGAGTTGATTTTTCGACCGTTCTAACTTCGGATGAGCAACGGCTCAATCAGTCATCCGGTACAGTACTGGACGTCTGGATGATAGTCCGTTTCAACAAAGTTTTTGACGTTCTTCAACTGCTATAAATACCAACTCACTTGTCAATCATTACAATATTGAACAGCAATCAAGTGAGATATTTTTGAGCAAAATTATATTGATTTCTCATCTCATTTATTATCATCAAATCATTTTAATTTTGAAAAACGTTTGATCAAATTAACTTTTGAAAATCATTCTACACATCAAAGTTTTCATACCTAACACTTGAACTTCATTTATTGCTATCAATTAAAGTGTTAGCCCATTTTTCTCTTGGTACTTAATTGTGATCATATTATTTATTAAGAGAGAAGTTTCATTTGTAAAACCAACTTTCTTTAAAACTTGTGGGTCGTGTTGAGGAGCCGTAAAGTTCAATGTTGTATAAAGATTCGTGCTCCTTGTTTGTAAGTCACTGGAAGCGTTGTAAAGGGTTGGATTGCAGCATAAGTCAATAAACATAGTGAAAATGCCTTGTTCGTGTAGGAGAGCTAGGTAACGAAGGACGTAGATCATTGTTTTGGATCGAACCTCCACAATTATATCATTTGCATCATTTCTCCTTTTTACTAATCGCTTTTATATTGCTTATTATTTGAATTAATCTATTTAGTCTTTAGTTGTTTGGATTTAGATTAATTCTTCGAAAAAGTTTTAAAAACCACCCTCCTCTTGGTTAGCCAATCTTGGACCAACAATTGGTATTGGAGCAAGGTTCTCATTTTAAAATTAAGATTCTACAATATCGAGCAATGGTTAACTTCAATCTTCAAAATCTTGAGGGACATTCTACTAATTGCCCCCCTTCTTTGATGGCACGTATTATAATTATTAGAAAGTTAAGATGATGATATACGAATAATCAATAGATTATAATATTTGGGAAGTTATTGAATTGATGGCCAACCCGATAAAACCATTCCAAAATCTAGAGACGAATATGATGAAGATGATAAAAAAAAAAAAATTGTCCTTAGAATGCTAAAGCCAAATATCTACTTTATTACGCCTTAGATAAAAATAAGTTTAATCGTATTAGCACGTGGCATATAACATTTTGGCATGCTTTGTACGTTACTCATGTTGGTACTAGTAAAGTGAAGGAAACTAAAATCAATCTCTTGGTTAAGAATTTGAAAACTTCTTCATAAAACAAGATGAACCTATTGTCGACATGATTACTCATTTCACCGATATTGTAAATGGCCTCAAAGGATTTGATCGGAAATTTACTAACGATGAACTTGTAAGTAAAATGCTCAAGTCAATGTTGGAAAAATGGAGCCCATTAAGTATATTGATAGAAAATACCAAATATATCAACTCATATCCTTTGGAAGAACTTTATGGCACATTGATGATATTTGAGCTCAACAACGCCGAAACTAAGGAGAAACAAGTAAAATCAAAGTGGAATCAAAAGAGCCTACCAAGTTCCAAATCGCTCTTAAATCGACAATCGAGGAAGGAACTACATGTTAAAATATGATTGATAAAGAACTTGATGACCTAGTCATTTTTGTCAAAAAATGGAGAGGATTTCGAAATAGTCGAATATTTCAAAAGAAAGATGAAAATGATGAAGAGAGGAGCAAGAAAATCATTTGCTTTGATCATGACAAACCTGGTCACAAGAGAACCGAGTGCCCAAAAAAGAAGAGAAATATCAAGAAAAAAGCACTTCAAGCAACATGTGATGAAAGCAACGATGATGATTGTGATGAAAATGAAGTAACTCAAGAAGAAATCTCCAACATGTGCTTCATGGCAATCGAAGATGAGGTAAACTCTATTAAAAATGTTTATATGATGATTTATCTACTTCTTTTGATGAAATTCTTGAGGAATTTGAAAAACTTGCTCTAAATCACTCTATTCTAAAAAAGTAGCACTATTTGTTGAAAGGAAAAATGAAGAAAATTTTAGAAACTCAAAAGGAAAATGTTGAACATGACTTATTGATTAAAGAAAATTCTTCCTTGTAAGAAAAAGTTAAAAATTTAACTAAAATTATCTATAAAATCACTCAAGGTAAGTACTTATTGATTAAAGAAAATTCTTCCTTGAAAGAAAAAGTTAAAAATTTAACTAAAATTATCTATAAAATCACTCAAGGTAAGAAAATTTTTGATTTAATGTTTGGTGATCAAAAGTGTGTTTTATCAAATGTGATATAAACCATCCTTAAAACGAAAATCTTTCAAAAATCTATTTGCCAAAGTTTCAAACACTCCTTCAAAAACCACATGTAGTTTTTGCAATAGAAATTGACATATTACATATAATTAACCAAAAGAGGCTACACTTTGAAAGAAAAAATAAGTGGATTCAAGAATCCACTAAAACTAACTACCAATGACCCAAACTTGTATGGGTACTTAAGATAAAAAATTGAATTATTTTTGTAAGAACCGAAGAAGAAGAGCAAATGGTTCTTGGATAGCGGATGCTCAAAACACATGATTGGGGATATAACGTTACTATCAAACTTTAAAGTAAATGATGGAGGTCATGTCACATTCGGAGATAATGTAAAAAGAAAATTTATAGGAATTTGAAACATTGGTAATCATTCTTCTCCTTCTATTGAAAACGTGTGTTATATGTAGATAACCTCAAACATAATTTGCTTAGCATTAGTCAATTATGTGATAAATACTATCATATTAAATTCGATTCTTATAAATGCCTTATTAAAGATACTACATTAAAAGAGGTAATGTTTAGGGAGCTGTAGCAATAATGAGTATATTATAAATATCGAATTTAAAAATGATAAAAAATGTATATCAAGTTTTAATGAGGATACTTGGTTATGGCATATGAGATTAGACTATGTTAGAATGGATCTTCTTTCAAAAAATTTCAAAAATTATTTTGTCAAAGGTGTATCAAATTTAATGTTTGATAAAGATAAAATTTGTGATGCTTTTCAATTTGGTAAACGAGTAAAAAGCTCCTTTAAACCTAAAGATTCTTCGACCACAAAACCACTTCAACCACTCCAAATAGAGTTTTTTGGACCTTCTAGAACCGCTAATTTGGGTGGAAAACATTATACCTTCGTCATTGTCGATGACTTCTCTAGATTCACTTCGGTTCTTTTCCTAAACCTTAAAGATGAAGTCTTGAATTCATTCAAACATTTTTGCAAAAAGGTTTAAAATTAAAAATAATACTCTATTACAACTATTATAAGTGATCATGGTGGAGAATTTGATAATTTGCTTTTGATGAATTTTGCAATGAAAATTGATATGAACATAACTTCTCGACTCCTAGAACCCCTCAACAAAATGATGTAGTAGAAAGAAAAAATCGCACATTGCAAAAAATGGCTAGGATCATGCTAAATGAAAATAGCATGCCAAAATATTTTTTGGCCTGAGCCGTCAATACCACTTGCTATATTGTAAATAAAGTTTTAGATAGTCGAAAGAAAACTAAAACCCCATATGAGCTTTGGAAAAATAGGATTCCATATATCGGCTATTTTAAAGTTTTTGGATATAAATGCTTTATTTTAAGCACAAAAGAAAATTTAGGAAAATTTGATTCAAAATCCAATATCGGGATCTTTCTAGGTTACTCATCGACTAGCAAAGCTTATAGAGTCTTCAACAAAAGAACTCTAATTGTTGAAAAATTTATGCATGTTATTTTTGGTGAAACTAATCCTTTTGATCTTGAGAAAGGCATTACTATTGATGTAGGATTGGAGATTCCCTTTGAACAAATGAACATTCAAAACCAAAGCAAGGATGATAAAAAAAAAAAAACACATGAAAGAAGCGAACGTTCAATTAAGTGAAGAATATAACCTACCGAAATGACAAATGATCCCACTCTACCAAAGGAATGGAGGTTTGTTCCCTTTTACCCAAAAGAACTTATAGCAATGGCATTTGCAAAGGGGACCTTATCCATTCTACTTCTTTCAATTTCAGATTTGGGGCATTGTTCCATAGAAAATTTAAAGTGACTGTCAAGAGGTAATGTAACATCTTTTGCCTCATCCATAGAAAATCTAGTCAACGTTTATAAAATATATGTCTATTGATTGAGAAACAGAGTGTGATCAGACCTGTTTCTCTTTATTTCCATTCCTAAAATTCTTTTAGCAGTACCTAGGTCCTTCATATCAAATTCTTGCTTCAGTTGTTGCTTAGTGTTATTAATTTTAGTTACATCACAACCAGCAAGCAACATATTATCAACATAAAGTAAGAGATAATATGAGTTTGGACCTCCTTTTCCTTTATAGTGAAAACATGGATCATATTCACTTCTATTGAAATCAAGACCTTTTATAAAGGCACCAAATCTGATGTACCATTGTCGAGGTGCTTGTTTTAAACCATAAAGAGATTTTTTAAGAAAACATACACAGTTTTCCTTACCTTTTTGTTCGAAAACCTTTAGGTTGGACCATATAGATTTTTTCATCGAAATTCCCATATAAAAATGCAGTTTTCACATCTAGTTGTACTAATTCAAAGTCAAACTGAGAAACAATAGATAGCAGAATTCTTATGGAGGTGTACTTGACTACCGGAGAAAAAATTTCATTGTAGTCAATTCCCTCCCTTTGATTAAACCCCTTAGCAACCAACCGGGCCTTGAATCTAATCTTTCCATCTTTAGAATCCCCTTCCTTAACCCTATAGATCCATTTACAGTCTATAATTTTTTCTCCTTTAGGTTTATTTACTAAGACCCAAGTTTTATTTTTCTCCAAGGACTGCATTTCATCTTTCCTGGCTTCAATCCACATATTAGCATTTTTTTCCTTCAATAGCCTCTTCATAAGAGGTAGACTCATTTTCCAAAATATTTTGTATGTTAAGAGCAGTGATAAAATCATGTTCACTGTACCTTAAAGGTGGCCTAATTTCCCTTCTAGTTCTATCCCTAGTCAAATGATAGTCTTCTAAGGGATTAAGTGTTGATTAGGTACATTTTCAATAACAGGTTCAGCAACCTGTTCAGGTTCATGCTCCACCTCAAACTGATCTTCATTTCCAGTGTTTAAATCAGTTGGAAGGAATTTAGTTTGAATAATGTGTTTGCTTTGATCAGTTTCTGTGGAAGCAGCCTCTTTTTCCTTTTTGCAGGGCATGTCTAACTCATTAAAGACAACATTTCAACTTATAGTGACTTTATACCCTCCCTGGTCCCTCAACCATACCCTATATCCTTTGACACCTTCACCATATCCCAAGAAGACACCTTTTATGGACCTTGGCTCCAATTTTCCTTCATTCTAATGTACATAGGCAGCACGGCCAAATCTTTTAAGTTTCGAATAATCAGCAGGCTGACCATTCCAAACGCAGTCAGGAGTGTCATAATTCAGGGATTTTGTAGGACATTTATTTATAAGATAAGATGCAGTTTTGACAACTTCTCCCCAAAATAGTTTTAGGAGACCTGAGCTTATTAACATGCACCTGACTCTTTCTAAAAGGGTCCTATTCATTCTTTGAGCAAGTCCATTCTATTGAGGGGTATAGGTGACAGTCCTATGTCTAAGTATCCCATTTTCTTTACAAAAATTGTCAAACTCTTCATTTACATTTCAAGACCATTGTCGGTTCTAAGAGTTTTAACCTTATTATTTACTTGATTTTCAACAAGAGTTTTCCAAGCAACAAAATTTTGAAAGGTATCAGATTTATTTTTCAAAAGTATGACCCAAATTTTTCTAGACAGATCATCAACAATTAGGAGGTAATATTTAAAGCCAGAATAAGTATTTACAGAAGCAGGTCCCCATAGATCAGCATGCAAGTAATCAAGTATAGATTTTGATTTATGTGCACATGCAGCAAAAGGTAGTTTCTTTTGCTTCCCATATATGCAGTGTTCACAAAAAGATACTTTTTCAATCTTTTCATTTCCTAGAAGTCATTGTTTCTTAAGAATATGCAAATTCTTATCACTGATGTGTCCTAATCTTTTATGCCATATTTCAGATTTATCAGACTGTGTGACAGTTGCAGCAATGGACTGATCCTTTTGATGTAAAACTTTCAAAATATAGATCCCATTTGATTTCTCAACTTGAACAAATTTTCCAAAGTTCTTTTGGATTACCAAAGTACCTTTATTAATGATTGTGTTAAAACCTCATCATCAAGTGTACCTAAAGAGATTAAATTTCTCTTTAAGCTAGGGATGTATCTGATCTTATTCAGATCAGCTCATTTCCATTTTTTAGTTTTAAAACAATCTTACCAATTCCTTTGATTTTGCAAGAAAAATCACTTCTCGTTATTACTTGTCCTCCATTGATCTCTAAGAATTCAATGAAGTACTTTTTACATGGGGACATATGAAAAGTACACCCTGAATCTAAGATCCATTCATCTTCATTAGATGATTGACATGTCACATAGACTTGTCCATTTGTTGCTGCAGCTTCTTCATAAGCTATTGCAACTCCACCCTCAACTTTATTGCAATTTTTCAGTTCATCATTTCTCTTGATACAATCTTTTATATAATGACCCATTTTTTTCACAAAAATAACATCTCTTACCTTTAGCCTTACTATCAAACTTATTGAATTGAACCTTGTTCTTAGAGAAATTTCCAGAATACTCTTTAGGTCTTCCAAAATTTTTATTTGATAATTGATTATTGTTCTTCTTGAAGGAATAATTTCTTTTTATGTTATAACATACTCCAGTTATGGAGTTTTTAGATTCACTTTTAAATTCAAGTTCTTTATTCCTTAAAGAAGATACAATATCATCAACTGTAATAGAAGTTCTTCCATATTCAAGAGCATTTTTCAGTTCCTTATACTTATCACGTAAGGATGATAGTAGGGCTACAAATTGTTGGTCATCTAACAGTTTTTCACCACTATTGGTGAGATCTTGAGACAGTTTATTAAATCTGTCCAGATTGGTTTCAAGATCACAATTGGAGTCAAACTTAAAGCTGAAAAATTGTTTCCACAAGTAACATTTATTGGGAAGGGTTTTAGTTTTATACAAAGATTCAAGTTTAGTCCAACTTTCAACTGCTGAAGTAGTGTCACCTACTTCTCTAATCACATTGTCAGATAAATGCAAGAATATGGTACTCCAAGCAATCTCAACTTGTTCAGTCCTTTTAGTTTGAGTAGTTTCTACCCCCTAAGATTCATCTAAGGCTTTTGCACATTTTTGTTGCATAACAAGTGCCTTCATCTTTTTACTCCAGAGACTGAAGTCTCCTTTGGCATCCCAAATTTGGATGTCAATTTTTGTGCTTGCCATAAAATTTTACAAAGTGGTGTAAATAGGTAACAAGTATAGAGAAATTATATGTTCACAACAGAACACACACCAAATGATAAAGTACTGATTATATTCACACTTGTGCACTCGAGCACAGTAAGCAATTTGTCTTAAGTAATACAAACACAATGTTCAATATTTCGAATAACAGAACTAGAGAATAATTCTTGAAGAAACCGTTAAACATTGTCCCCTCAGATTCTAGGGTTTTCTCATGGAACCCTAGACAAAGGATGATCAAAGTGGGTTTCAAATAAGAAAATTCAGATATCTAATAGATTCGAAAAATAGCAACTAAGATAGGGTTTAATAATTTGTTACCAGACGCGTCTTAGTGTAGTAGTGTAAAATAGTGAAAACAGACTATTTTACTTTCACCAAAAATTGAAGATCCAGCCTCCACGGTATAGATCCTTAAAAAAATCAGCTACCAGCTCGTCAAGAATACCATAAAACTTCCAGATCTAGGGCTTCTAAACAAAGATCGAGATGCTCTGATACCATTGTTGGTATTAGACAGTCCCAGAAATAAACAAATAAGCAAGAACTATTTTTCTCACCAAGAATCAGAAGAATCACAACCAAAACTGTAATCTAACATAGACCTCACCAAGATCATCTAATCTCACAATTACAGCATGAAAACCAAGAGTTTTCACGAGAGAGAGAAACTATGGAATATCATAGAGAGTAAACCCTAGAATGAACGATCCACCAAGGCAATAGAAGAGTCTGGAATATAAGGAGTCATCATGCATCCAACGGTTGTACCAGCACCACGTGTTACAATCTCAGCCATCTTGTTTCATAACCAAAGTCATGTTTTAAGTAAAGTGCGAGAATGTGCAGTAAGTGGGCTACCCAAGTCACTTTCATTAAAGGTAATTGGTCTGGCATATTGGGCTACAATAGTTAGATGTTAAGCATATTTACAACACAAACTGAATTTATCCCGAAAAATCCGTCAGTCGCGAAGGCAGTTTTGCATGGTCCGAACTTTGTAGATTTCGTCATCGATCGGTTGACCCATGGTCGCGGACCACATGGGCTGGACTCCTCTACGCCTAGCGCACCTTGCCCAGCCATGGGTCAAGTCCAATTTGGTCCAGAACGTGAGGTATTCATGGCTACAATTCATACCTTATGCGAGAAATTTGGGACGAAGGATTTTGATGAATCTATACTGCTCCAAATCTTCGATTCGACTGTCCAAACTTCAATTGATGATGGAATAGCCATGGGTCATCAACCAATTGTGCCAATTAACAAGCCATCTTTCGAATTTAACTCACTCCAATTCTGTCCACGCAAAGAACAACCTTGTGATCCAAGTCCAGAATTTTCTGCAGTTCTTCCGTCAAATTCAAGCAACATTAATGCAATTGAAGGTCATATGATTATGGGTAATATGCCAATTGATAGAAACGATGATCGATTGAATACCAATTTGATATCGTAAGTTGTGGTTGTTGAGCCCCATTCAGTCCCAAATTCAAGTGACTTCATTGCTTCAGGTGATAAGGTACTACCACTAATATTCTGCTCATGTAATATGCCTCCAGTTTCTGTGCCTTCGGTCAATAACTTGGCGAATCTTACCTCCAATTTTAAGATTACTTTATTGATTTACCTCCAAATGGACTTTGCATTTTCTTTTGATGCAAATACACATCAGAATCGAATTCAGCAGGCCAAAATGTTGGGACTAGATCTACTCCGACACTGGGCGTTGATTCACCGTCGGCCCACGCACTGCCGACCCATTGGCATGTGGATCTCATGTGCGGCCTCCCTTGGGCAACTCTACAGTTCTGACTTTATCTAGGCCACCTGCTCTCTCTTCTGGTGCTTCGATTACTACTTAAGCTCCACAATCGTATGCTGCACTGTTAATAACAGACTGATTGTTACTTAGGCAGAAGATGAAATCTTTCGCTAACGTCCTACGTGCTCCTCGGACTCTAGAGATCATAGTTTGGTTTTAAAGGAACCATACATCCATCATGGTGAGCCTACTATCTTTTTTGATGAATCAGATGAACAATTTTTGGAAGAGGCTTATATGTTTACGCTTGTGGGTAAATTTATTCATCGCAAACCTTCTATGAGTACGCAAAAATTTTATGCGCTTTGGTTTTTTGGTGCTTATGAGATTGGCCTTATTGATGATAAACATATTATTATTCATAAGGCGCACAAGGATGATTATTCACAATTAATCCTCAAACCCACTTTGTATATTGATGGTTGTCCCATCCGGGTTTTTAAGTGGACCTCCAGTTTTAGTCCTAAGCACGAGGTTCCTATTGCTATAGTTTGGGTTTCATTTCATTTGTTCCCTATTCGTTTTCGAGCTAAGAGAGCATTATTTGCTATAGCTAAGGCTATTAGGCTCCAACTTCGTATTGATGAAGCAACTTCTGACCTTCGACAACCTAGTGAGGCACGAGTATGTATTAAGGTTGATCTGGAATGTAAACTCCTTGATAGAGTACGGATTGAGAGGGAGAAGAGGGGAAGATATTGACAGCCGGTTGTATATGATAAGGTGCCAAACTTTTGCTTTTGATGTAGACACTTTGGACATTCGGATGAGAGTTTGTTCTAGTGATTTACATCTTGCCCCACCATCTGTGGGCTTAGTTGTTGTTGACCTGACTTATAGGATTTCCAATATGGCTAAGGATAATGGTTAGGTGAAGGAAGTTGTGACTGTGCCTCGCCATAGATGGACACCTATTAAGAGAAATCAAAGGAGACAAGACAGTACATCAAATGTGATATCTCATTCTACTCCTCAGACTGTTACCACTATTGCTCATATTATCCCCGTCACTACAGTTACTACATCACAAACAGCTGCTAATCATATGTCTCCTAGTCTTTATACTGCTCCACCTGTTATTAGCAATATTGCTCCATATATTACTACATCTCTACCATCAGATCATTCTATAGTTGCTCCCATTAGGATATATACTCAGAGTTCTCCTGTTATTACATCAGCTCCTCATTTAGCAGTTTAGTCTCCGGACCCCATCAGTAATGCTCCTATGATGGTTAGTTCTACATATTTTGATCCTCTATTGGTAGATATGTTAGAGAGTCCACATTGTCAGATGTTCATGTTCTCTGCACATTGTCACTAGAATATAGAGGGTTTTTTACCTACAGATCAGTCAGATTCTTTCTACCTACTTATCTGCGAGGGTGGAGACTTTCGAGATCCATCAATGTCTTTGATAAGTTGGTGAGGGATGTACCTAGAAATAGGCCTCAAAATGATGCTTCACCTAGAAATATGTGAGAGATGACAATTGTCGAGACGATGACGGAGAACGAGTTGCCAATATTTATTTAACCTTTCCCTAGCTCAACAAAGGCAAGATAAAGTTGAGAGGTCACAATTCATCAAGAGGGACGATGATGATGACAATATTCCTTTCTCCATGGAGATTAGGACAACACTCGTCCCCTTCAATTTTGTGTACAAGATCCATCTATACGGGGGTCTATGCAATCCAAAAGACCATCTCAACACCTACAAGACGAAGATGGGTCTAAGAGTCCTATTGCATGTGTTCAGCATAGAGCTTTCCACCTAACCATATCGAAAAGAGTGAAAATTTGGTATAACAAGCTCTGCTCTGAGAGCATCAAAAGCTAGCCAGAGTTGAAGAGACAATTTCTTAATGCCTTTATGTCCTCTAGGTCATCAGTAACACCAGTGCAACTACTCTATAATATGAGGTCATGAAAAACTACTTAACCCACTATAAAAATGAGATGATCAACGATGAAGACTTTTTAGATGCAAAAGCTCTTTTCATTATTGGGAAGGCTAAACATGAAGATCCTATTCTAGAATGATGTTAAAAATAAAAATTTAACTACCTATGAATAGTTGGTAGATCTGATCAATGAGGGGATTATAATGAAGGATATGATCAACCACCATAATGTAGGTAGATGGCCTCTTTCGTCATGGCATCAATATCGAGGCCCTATCCTAATATGGTATCTAGTAGTAGCACCAATAGAGGCAACACCATGCCTCCATACCCCAAGAGATAACTATTATTTTTGGGGACCCTTAAGTTATCCACCAACCATAGTTATGAGAGTTTTCATAGGGTGCAATGGGATGAAAAGAATGTTGGTTGGAATTTCTGACAATATCTATTTGTGTTGTTTTGTTAGTTAGGTAAATTGGTATGAGTGGTGTAAAACTTGTAGAAAAGGGTGATGTTGGTATGAATCAAGGAGAGAAGTTGATGTTGATTAGGTAAAACTCGATGATTGAAAGCTAAATTGAAAAAAAGAAGTGAATGACAGCGAAAAAATGTGAAATCCAAAGTTTGTGAACTCAATTACAATTTTTCAATAGTTAATTTGGACCACCAATGATAATTGAAGATGAGTCAATCAAATGCAATTACAAGTAAAAAAGGAGTGAAATATGATCAAAATATTTTTACAAATCAAATTTTAATCACACAAATATGTTCTAGATTTTTAACCGAAGATTAAGACCATGTTTGAATTTGAAAAAAAGCTATATGTATTAAAGTTGTAGCCCTTTGAGTTATCTTTCCAACACAATTTCAATCGTATCAATTAGATATCAGAGAGAGAAAGTTATAATAAAAATACAAAAAGATGTGTAGTACTGAATTTTTCCCAAAACTGGGCGCCTAAGCACACTGTAATATGAAGAAGGACTAGAATGCTAGCGCCCAAGCGCCGCCGATCAAATGATAAAGGCATTTTTGATGAGTTTTGATCCATTTAAAAAGCCCAATTCAACTAAAACTCATCCAAAACTCCAAGAAATAAATACAATCCTTGAGGTCCCTTATCAAGAGAAATTCATCGAGGCAAAGCAAGAAATCAATCAAGAGATCAAGAAGACCGAATCAACTCCAAAAATAGTTTTTTTCTCTCTTTCCTTCTCTATATGTTTTTTTTATTATAAATTTGATAGTTTCTCTTTCATCCATCATGAACTAATTCTTCTATCTAGGGTTTTATATGATCTATACTTGAGAGACTATGATTTGATAATTTTAGTTATTTACTTTCCATTAAAGTTTATTTGTATTGTTTATTCTTAATACTTTCAATTAACTTGCCATTAATTAAATTAATTGATTGTTTAAGTTTCGACACTTAATAGAGGGAACCTTAGATGTGATTATAGGATTACACAATCTAGGTTTTATAGATTTTGAGAGAATGTATAAAATCTTTGAAGTAGTTCCACATAAGAAATGTAAAACTTGATAATTCTTAGATTTTAATTCGGAATAGAATTACATTAGGGTTCTTGCTTATAAACTCAAAGTTGACTGAAAATAACTCTATAATTGAAAAACATAGCTAATAGCTAGATGAAATCACAACCATAGGCTTTCTTATATTGATTAATTCTTCAAACTTGCTTACCCGTCATCGCATTCATCATTAGATTCAGTTACAACCACTGATTAAAATTTCAATTGTCAAGATAAAATAAAGGCTACACAACTATAGTACTTAATATAAAATAGATTATCAATCCCTCTGAATTCGACATCCATACTTTACAGTATATTACAAAACCTGACATTGTACACTTGCGATACACTTGTCATATAGAAAACGCGTAGCAAGACCACCCATTGACCTTCACTTCAGATATATTGTTTAGATTCATAGGAGATAGTGTCATCTCCAAGGGGAAAAATCACATTACCGTAGATATGGAAGAAGAGCCCAAGGTGGTTCTCCATTTCATGGAATTCCTGATAGTGGGCAACGAATCGACTCACCACAGGGTATTGTGATGCATGGCCCAGAAACATTTATGGATTGTAACTGTAATGCACTATTTATGCTTTAAATTTCCAACAGAGAGAAGCGCCACCATATGAGGCAATCAACATGCTGTTGGAACATGCCAAAATGGTCGAAGCTACAGAAGGGAGAAGGACGTGGAAATGGCGGTCTATTCACCTAGAAGGCAATTTGTATTGTACTGTGACAAGTAACAAAGAGGATAGTACAAGTATCGTTTCCTCAAATACTAATTATTTACTATTAATTTTATCTAACCTTAATCTTCATTTTGAACTAATTTGAATATCAATTAATAGTTTAAAGAATGAATTTAAAACTAAAATACAGACTAACTTGTACTAACACAATCAAAACTCAAAGACTTTACAAAACTTTTATGGGATTAAGTTATTAGGAATATTGATTTCATCAACATCAATTAATGTTCCCTTTATTAAATATACAACAACCCTATTTTGAATGTTAATAATCTAATTATCCAATTTAACTAGTAATCTCTCTCTAGTAAAATTAACCTTGTATGCACAAGTTTACTATATATTTATGTGGATTCTGATTCAAATAAATGCAATTAATCACAAATTCAATTAAGATTGCATAACCTATAAGAATATCTATCAAAACTTATGTGACTGATTGCATGAGGTAGACATATTTATTACCTCATGATATCATGATCTTTAACCTCTTCCTTGAATCTTGTAAATCTCCAGACAAAACTATGTTCTTCCGCATTCCAAGTCTCCAAATCTTGCAAAAATATTGAGTTTCTATGGATGAATTTACGTCTTTCCCTTAAGATTATGTCCCCTTCAAAATAATAGAACTATCTTTGTAGTCTACCAGTTAGGTCAAAATTCGAGCCCAAAATTGATCCCAATTAGAAATTGACTCAATGTAAAAAAGCTGATAAGCTGGTCTTGATGTATGGGCTTCACAGCTGCCATTGCATTGACAAGGTATTGTGCATGCTAGTTTCTAAATATGCCTCTACAAGATCATAATGGTTTAGCCTTGCAATTGCAAGGCTAGAGTTTTATTCTTCGTGCAATATGGTCCTTAATTCTACTTTTTAGTTTAGCTAAGTCCTCGTGTAATTATTAGAGGTCCTTTAACTTTCTAACTTGATAGTTTAGCCCCGAAATTCATAACTTGTTCTCTTTCAATTCTTAATCCTCATTGCTCAATTCTCATTCATTTTCATCTTCCAGTATCCGATATCAAATATTCTCCTCAAAAAACCCTTAATTACACAAACTTAAATGTTGACACTATTCAAATACTCTCAAATGCCACCTTGGTTGTTTGAATTAGTGAAAAATCACATTTAATACCGACCTTCCCTCGAAAGAGGTAGAGATGGTCGATGCCCTTGAAGAAGGGGTAGCAAGATGTGACGAGTTGGTCCTTCGCATAAGACTCGCAGGCAATCCCTAAGGAGGCACTTGAAAGTGGCAATACTAGAGACCCCACGAGAATACTCCAAATTGGAAAAAAAAATATTTGAGTAAATATAAAGCCTACCCTCAAAGAGTTTTTGTGTCGAAACTTGGAGTCCTTGCATGGAAACACAAAGACATGATTGATATTGATGTATAAGCATGTGCCTTAAGGATTGAACTCAAATTCCACCCTCATAGGAAAAAGAAGAGGCCCCTGAATTAGAATCGTATGAGGCACTAAGAAATTGGTTAAGCAAGCTGGTGGCCAATAGATTCAACACAGATGCTCAATAACTTAGGTGGATTTCCAACCCAGTCTTGGAGGAAGCATAATGACAAGTGGAAAGTGTATACAGACTTCTCCAATTTTAATCAAGCATGTACTAAGGATAGCTTCCCATTGCTAAGAAACGACCACCTAGTTGATGGCATTGTCGGATACAACTTGCTGACCTTCATAGACCCCATCTTGACTACAATCAAATTCGTATATACCCTTCTGATGAATAGCACACTTCATTTTTCACTAATAGAGGCCTTCATTGCTATAAGGTCATCCCTTTGGGTTGAAAACTTTGGAGCTACTTACCAAAGGTTGGTGAACAAAATGTTCGTCGGAAAAAAATGGCATAACAATGAAGATATACATGGATGGCATGTTAGTGAACCAAAGACTAACAGCCATATCAAACACGTAGAAGCTTTCTACATTTTGAGGTGGCAAAAGATGAGGCTGAAAAATTTGAAATGTTCACCTGACATTAAGTTCAAAAAGTTTCTAAGCTACATGGTTAACCAAAGAGATATTGAGTCCAATCTAAAGAAGATTGAGGCCTTGGTAGAGATACGATCACCACGAGAAACTAAAAAGGTGCAAAGTCTCACCGAAAGAGTGGCAACCCTAAATATTGCGTGTTTAACTGACAAGTGCTTTCCTTCTTCAACGAATGAATTGGCAAGTGTGAAGAGGATTTCTAGAGACATGATATCCCGATATTGAGAACTTCTCCTTGTTAATGGTCACCTCTTACTGAAAGTTGAGGCCATACTTTTAGGTTTATAGCATCCAAATGATAATAAATTTTCCACTCAAGCAAAGATTGAATGCTTTTGGGAGACTAATGAAACCATTGTCTCCGAAATAATGGTAAAAGTGGAAACCATTGAACTCCTTTCTCAGCACCTCTTTGTTGACAGATCATTAAGAGATGTGGGCTCCAGGAAGGAGTTGTTTTGATAAGTCTGGTGGCCATAACTCATTTGTACGGTGAGGTTTAGTTCAAATCTTTCAACAACATCCTTGAATATGAGGCCCTCATGACATAGCTTAGGCTATCCTATGAAACGCAAGTAAAAAGTTTCTTGTTAGTAACAACTCCCAACTCATGGAGAGCCAAGTAAATGATAGCGTCAACAACATCCTTGAATATGAGGCCCTCATGGCATAGCTTAGGCTATCCTATGAAATGCAAATAAAAAGTTTCTTGTTAGTAATGACTACCAACTCATGGAGAGCCAAGTAAATGATAGCGTCACCATGATAGAAAAGAACATGGCAGCCTATCATGAGCAAGTGATGGAGTTCTTGCCTCAATTTGAAGAAATTGAGCTCATCTAAATCCCTCGAGCTGAAAATGAAAATGTAGATGTCCTATCAAAATTGGCCAACAACATAGATTTAGAGCTATTGAAGATAGTGCAAATAAGTATCTGCAAAAACCTTTACCATTAATGGAGAGCTGAAGTGATGAGGGTAGAAGGAACTTCAGCCTAGATGAAGTCAATTATTGTTTTTCTTAAAAATCAAAGCTCTCCCAGAGGACAAGGATGAGGCTTGGAAACTCAAACTCGGAGAAGCACACTTTATACCACAAGATGATGTGCTCAACAAATTGAGCTTCTCTTTGCCTCTCATTCGATGCAGAAGAGTAGAAGATCCATGAGAGAATGAGTGGCAACCCACTGGAGATCATGCGATAGCATAGAAAGCGTTATTGAGTCAAGGGAATATTGACCAATGATGCTTAGAAATATGTGCACAAATGCGATAATTGCCAACACTTTACCATTCCAAAGCAACCTTCCTAAAAACTCACCGTAGTGGCAAGCTCTTGGCCTTTCTCCAATTTGGGATTTACCTCATTGGCCCCGTGCCTAGGGAAAGAGGCAATGCATGCTACGCTATAGTAATATTACTCAATGGGTAGAAGTCGAGCCTCTTGCGAAGATCACTAAAGTCGATACTTCAAGTTCATTTGAAAAATATTATCTACATGTACGACATTTTCCTTCGCTAGTCTCTGGCAATAGATGACAATTTGACAACAAAGGATCAGAAAGTTACGTGAAGAGCTTAAGATCAAGAAATACTTCTCTGTCCCACGTCATTCACAAGCTAAAGGTCAAGTCATAGCCGTCAATTGGGCTATCTAGACTACCAGCAAAATATTGAAGAGACCATATTCTCCATGGCACATGGTGCTGAGATTATAAGCCCGTTGAGGTAAAACGTCATTTTTCCTTTTCACATCCACTTTAATTAAATAGTCAATGATGAGGTGAGAAAGACAAAGCTAGACTTTATCGAAGAGAGAAGAGACACGTCTTAAATTAAACATTCCTCATGTTAAAAGAAGAAGACCCGTTATTACAATGCTAAAGTTAAGAAGAGTTCTTTTGCATAGCGATCTAGTTTTAAGAAACATATTTCTATCTTCACAAGAACCTGGTGTGGAAACATTGAGCCCCAACTGGGAAGGTTCTCATTGCTTCACCGAAGAAATACAACAAGGACTTACAAAAAAGAAGACATTGAGGGGATAATGTAATCACTTTCCCAGAATATAAAGAATCTACGTAGATATTATCAATAAAATTTATGTTGGATGAGTTACCCGACCATTATAAATCATCATTTCTGGAAAATATGAATGTTTCTTCTTAAATGTTCTAGTCAAATAGCATGGTTGCCTCGTACATAGGCACCACTTGTACATCATCTCTTTAGAGCATTCTATTTGATGAAATGTCTTGTCATGCGATATTACATCTATACTATCCACGACATGGTAGCCAAGTTAAATATCCCAAGTGGGACTCCTTTTAATTTACATGAGTCAGCTTTACTTGATTCGAAAGTATCGATAGGGGACTCTGTTGGGAATCTACTTAACATGCACAATGTAAAATAAATCAAATTTCAATTCCCATACAAGAATTCAATACAAGCTGTCCAATTATCCAGCCTCCAACGGTGATCCACACAGAGAACAAGAATGACGACTAGGGTTTTCTTTTCTTATGCTAGCAGAATAATGAATTATTTCATTCCATTTTCAAACACTAACAGCCTATTAATATAAACTCAGGTGGACTTGGCCCGTCTCATAAACTTAATCATGTCCAATAATTAATTAATCAAATTAATTAAATTTGGTTCATTAATTAATTAATCCAATTAATTAATTCGGGCCTATTAATAACCAACCAAATTAATTAGTTATCCAACACTTGTCCATTAATTAATTGGTAAATCTCATTCTCTTGGTTCTCTTTTGTGTGTGATCTCATTAGGTTCCCGATCACGATACTTAACGACGTGAATTATTATTTTAATATAATCAAAATTGATAAATTAAAATACCCCTCTTCAATTTATCATCAATTCACATCCGTCGTCCCAGATTGACATCTAGCAATGTATCGACCAATGAATGTGACGGAAAATGTCACGTGGTGTGACAAACCCAAACTTGTTCGTTTACCGTACTTTTCGTCAATAAGATCCGATCAATTACGAGATATTGATATGTGTCAATCTCGTTTATGGATCATTTCTTTTATCCCACTGTTAAGTCAATGTAAGTAGAAAACTCTTTTTCGACTTATGAGTTCATCTTGGCCAAGGATTTTATTATCAACTTAATTAGATAAAATGTAGATCATAATCTCTTAATATTTAAGAGTAATGAATCCTCTATTGATCATTCACAACCTTCATATCGGATCTCGAATGTTTTGTTAACAAAACAAACACGTGCTCATTCAAGTGTCACCACACTTTAGCTTGTGAGATCAGTTACTTACTTCATTGGTAAGAAATGCCACACGTGATGATCTATCAGTAATAACGATATCCGTATCTCGTTATTACATACAACCACTGACGATTTAAGATTCAGTCATATATAATTTGTATCTCACAATCACAACTCCTTGTGATTAACAAATCACCAAGATTTGAATCTACGGATTCTATTATTTAATTTATTAATTCAATTAAATAATAGATTTTGCCAAAAATATGCATCAATTATATATATTAAAAGTGTTTATATCCAAAGTTAATTAGACCTAGGGCATAATACTTACAAACTCCCACTTGCACTAGATCCAATCACTTATGTATCTTATACCATAAGAGTCTACATGACAGTCATGTTTATGTTACGACAACTCTTTGTCAGTGGATTGCAATTTAAAAACTTGTGGGAATTCGTTCTTTCTTTACGTCATTTCTTAGTATTATCTTTCAAATTATATAATACAACTTTAATACATGTTTAGATCATTGATGAGACATTAGTTCATTCGCTTGCACAATGGCTCCATTGTTATCACAATGCAAAAGCATGTGATCAACAATATTAGGAACTACTCCAAGTTCATTAATGAACTTCCTGATCCAAACCACAACTTTTGTTGCTTTCTAAAGCAATAATGTATAAGGCTTCTACTATTGAATCAATGATTGTTACCTGTTTGGAACCTTTCCAACACACCGCTTAAGAGTAAATCAATATCCTGATAGAGATAGGCTACCACTCTAGTCTGACTATAAGTTAACACAGTGTATCCATGAATTCTCAGTTCATTTTCTCCATATAAAATCTTCTCAAGATTTTATCTATATAGATTGGGATGAGTTAAGCAATTTCTAAATCAATGTCTATAGATCAACTTGCTTCTCCCATATCTATCATGGTGAAATTATTTGACAACCACAATTTCAACAGTTGAAGTATAGAGACAATGATCACACTATCTTCTTGTAAACAAACAATATAATATCAGGAATGTGACAATGAGTGTATCTTCTTGTAAACAAACAATTCATCTTCATTTTTTATAAAATCAAACATTTTAACTTTTGCATCAAATCGAAAACTCCAGCTCCAAGAGGCTTGTTTCAATCCAAATTGACATTTTCTTGTAAACTCATTTACAACTTATGGGTTAATCCATTAGACAGGTCGACCAAGGTCCAAACCTTGGTTACATACACTAAATTCACATCGGATTTCATTGCCTTCTGCCATCTCTTCAAGTCAACACTTGACTTTGTATGTAATTAGTAGGTTCATCATCCGAGATTAGTAATGTCTGATTAGTAATCATGAATTCTTACCTTCTAGGAGGTCGAATGATCCTACAAGATTTACACGGAGTTGACGTGTCCTTAGAAATCTCTACTTCCTGATCAAGA
>CAIGRP010095852.1:0-21221 GCA_903798385.1 Fraxinus cuspidata | reverse complement strand
GGATGCATGTAAAAACCAAATGCGACAAAAATGAACAGTGAATCTCAGATTCACTCTGGTTCGTCCATCTTTAAGAAAATATTTATAAAAGAAACATATTTATTCATAAAAATATCAATTAGTCAACGAATATATATTTCACAATTATTATTATTATACTGTAGCAAAACCACAATGAAACTTAGTTAATGTGAAAACTCCTGTGACATAAATGAATAGTGATCAGAGGATTGTCTCATTTAAGAGAAGGAGGGAATACTGATTATAAGGTTGAAAATTTGATAAAATTATTAATCATATTGACCCCAAATAAATGAACCAACAAAATCCATACTACGTTACTCCATGTGAATATTTCCTGCACACTGAACACCCCATTAAGAGGCAAAAGTTGCTGATCGAGAAAAAAAGTCCGGTTTGCATTCGTCCGATAGTTAAGTCAACACCGGACGAAAGAAAAAGAGAGTGCAAGAGAGGAAATGGGGATTTGGATAGGTTAAGAGAACATGCCTTAATTATGAAAATGAATCACACATATATGGGAAATGTAAATGAGCATGTGGGCCTAAACCACCGGACCCAAGCTTAGGCCTAAAAATATCCGACTTGATTAAATAGGTCCACTGTATTAAATAGTCAATGCCACGTTTTTTCACGTCTGAGTCGTACATTCATGTGTGAGTCTGACTTTGAAATATAAATAGTCAAGTCAGCCAATGTGGTATCCTTTTCGTTGAGCGTATGCTACGTAATTTATAAGTGTAACAATAGACCTCCATGTCCGAGTTGTACATCAATGTGTGAGTAGAACTTTGAAGTATAAATAATCAAGTCGGTCAATGTGAGATCCTTTTCGTCGAGCGTATACTACATAATTTATAGATGTACAATAAACCTCCAAGTCTAAGTCGTACATTCATGTGCGGGTCGGACTTTGAAGTATAAATAATCAAGTCGGCCAATGTGGGATCCTTTTCATCGAGCGTATGCTACGTAATTTATAGGTGTAACAATACACCTCCAGTTCGAGTTGTCCATTCATGTGTGAGTCAGACTTCGAAATTCAAGTTGTTAGTAGGTGAGGTCTTACAGATTGCCTCAAAAATATAAGTAGCTTGGATAAGCGAGAACTTACGAATTGCCTCGAGAATATAAACCGCTCCACTAAGTGAGGACTTACGAATTGCCTCGAGAATATAAACCGCTCCACTAAGTGAGGACTTACGATCTGCCTCAGAAATATGCTTCGGTCCCAAATAGGTGAGGACTTACGAATTGACTGGACAAATATAAACCGCTCTACTAAGTGAGGACTTACGAATTGCCTCAGCAATATGCTTCGGTCCCAAATAGGTAAGGACTTACGAATTGACTCGAGAATATAAACCGCTATACTCAGTGAGGACTTACGAATTGCCTCAGCAATATGCTTCGGTCCCAAATAGGTAAGGACTTACGAATTGTCTCGAGAATATAGAACACTCAACTAAGTGAAGACTTACGAACTGCCTCAGAAAATGTGTGCAAGCCTAAATAAGCGAGGACTTATGAATTGTCTTGAAAAGTAGATATTGCTTATAATTTGTTGAAATTTCTGCAGTATCTCCTCTTTAATATAGACTAAACCAATCTTGTAATACAATACAATATATCCACTGCACATACACCTAATAAATTTGGGGTCCATTTGCCCTCAAATTACTCATGTTGATAATGTAAATAATGATATATCAAATGTCTCCAAGATATAATATGCAAAGAGTCTACCATGTATTGTATTAGGTCATATGCTTGCACATCTCAGTTTAATAGTATTGGTAATATAAAGCAACTAACATAATGCCATGACTTGCTAGCTGTGATGTGAAGTATGTACTCGACAGCAATAATATAATGCATATGCTAGTAGTAATAATGTAATGATACGTACGCTCGATGAAAAGGATCCCACATTGGCCGACTTGACTATTTATACTTCAAAGTCCGACCCGTAGATGAATGTACGAATCAGACTTGGAAGACTATCGTTACACCTATATATTACGTGGCATCGACTATTTAATTACAGTGGACCTATTTAATCAAGTCAGATATTTTTAGGCCTAAGCTTGGGTCCGACCCATTAGACCCACTTGCCCATTTACATTTCTTATATATATGTGACTCATATCATAATGAAGGTCTGTTCTTTTAATCATATCCAAATCCCTCTTTCCTATCTTGCACTCTCTTTTTCTTTCATCCGGTCATTGACTTGACCGTCGAGGTGCAAACGGTCGTCGAACCTTTTTCTCGATCGGCGACATTTGCCTTCCAATGGGGTGTTCAGTGTACAGGAGATGTCCACGTGGAGGGATGTGGTAGAGATTCTGTTGATTCATTTTTTGGAGTCAACAGATTGGTACCGTCTGTGGGAAATGATACATTAACCATGTTATACCACAATAAAAAAGTCACCGAAAAATATGGTTTTCAGGGTAGTTATCTACTGGAAAATGGAAAAGGTAGCAACCAAAGATAATTTTTCAAGCAGTTCCCAACCAAAATAGCAAAGCCAACCACTGAAGAATGAAAAAATGGCTACTGAAGTATTGGAAAATTTTCCTTGAAAAATGAAAATTTCTGCCAGGAAAAATTGCTCTTTCCGGCAAAAGGGTTGAAGAAATTTGATTAAAAAATTTACCATAGAAAATGGCTATGATCGGTTAATAGATGCAACAAGCAAATATGAAGAAAAAGATTTCCAACACCACATTACAAAACCAGCACCCAAAAGGATGAACAATAAGGAGTTATCAACAAGCTAGAACAAGCAGCTATCACATCTTCATCCAAAATGACAGTCATTACTTTAAAAACATTTATTCTCAAGTTGGGACAAGGTGATAAAGAAAGTGATCATGAATAGGCAAAAGCAAAAATAGAACTTCATCCTCAAATCTGCTTCACTTATTATGCTTTGTCAACCAAGGGAAAATGGTGAAAATTTTATAAGCAACAATTGTTGAAAGAGGCACAAGAAGAGTATGTCTTTGACCACAAAGGAAGCCTCGCATTTTACCACATCCAGCAAAGGTTGTTGATGTGATCACCGGGACCAGCGACATCCCAAATTACCACAATCACCGAAGGAATGACACTCACTATTGAGGCAGTCGTAGCAATTCGTATTGAGGCAAGCACGTATATCCCAACTTCGGGCCAAGATCGTTGTGGTCGTTGGCTGGGTGGTCTCTGATTTTCCTTTGATGGAAGATGATTGCGGCTACAATCAGCCCCCGTTGATTGAAGATCAAATGCTATGTGAGGACAAATTCCTAAGATGCTTAACAAGTAAAAAATTCTATGCCCCTGTTTGGTGCGCATTTTTTCTCAAGAATGCATTTTTTTGTTTAATGTAATGGGGAATATGTGGTTGAAAAAGAAGGAAAAGTTATTGATATGATGAAAAATATTATTTTATTCAAAAATGTATGGTTGAAAATGAATAGAAGAATGCGAATGAAAAAACAATGTGGCTCAAACAGGGGCAATAATATATTTGAAAGCTTGAAGAAGGGCAAGATCTTTGAGGCTATCAAATTCTTTTATTTACATGCAGCTTCATTAAGCTATTTACAGCGAAGAATTGTGAAAGATGTGGACAATGTGCTACTTATCATATTGTTGGATGACAATTCCAAATAATGATTTTACACTTGAGCTCGGGTTTTCTCCTGCTTGAAAGCTTCAAAGTTTCTATTCATGGATTTTTATCAGTCGAGGCAAGCTCTAATACCTCACATGTCCCGGCTGACTTGTAGGACCTCACATCTTTGAAGGCGAGCCCAAGCTCGTAGTTTCCTTATTTTTTAAAGGCCTTCACTCGTGAATTTCTTATTATCAGAGGTAGCATTTTATGAGTCCTCATTCCTTGAATAAAGGAAGATGAGCATATTTTGGAGTCCTCGTTCCTTGAATAAAGGAAGATGCGACATCTTAGAGTTATCGTTCCTTGAATAAAGGAAGATGTGGTTTTTCTATGAGTCATCGTTCCTTGAATAAAGGAATATGCAATATTTTTTGGAGTTCTCATTCCTTGAATAAAGGAAGATGCGGTATTTCTATGAGCTCTCGTTCCTTGAATAAGGGAAAATGCGATATCTTGGAGTTCTCATTTCTTGAATAAAGGAAGATGCGACATCTTGGAGTCCTCATTCCTGGAATAAAGGAAGATGAGGCATCCTGGAGTCCTCATTCCTAGAATATTCTTGGTGTCCTCATTCCTAGAATAAAGAAAAATACGGTATTTCTTGGAGTCATCGTTCCTTGAATAAAGAAAAATTCGGCATATATTGTTTTTAGACATCTCGGGTTTCTCATATCTTTGAAGGCGGGCCCTAACTTGTGGTTTTCTTATTATCAAAGGCGAGCATAGCTCGTGGTTTTCTTATAAAAATATGGCGAGCCCATATCTCCATCAACTTATTAACTATGATAAGCTCATAAGTTACGTTATGACAAGCTCATATACTCCTTCAATGGTTAAAATATGGCGAGCCCATATCTCCATCAACTTATTAACTATGAAAAGCTTACAAGTTATGTTAAGTATGACAAGCTCATACACTCCTTCAATAGTTAAAATATGACGAGCCCATACCTCCTTCAACTTATTAACTATGACAAGCTTATTAGTTACGTTAAGTATGACAAGCTCTTACGTTATATTCGGATTTTATATGGCGAGCCCATATGTTACATTCAAATTTATTATGCCAAGCCCATAAGTGAGCATCGTCTCTGCTATTCGTATATTCAGAGCATCTACACATTCAGATCATCGCCTCAACATCAGCTTATCACAACTGCTTACATTTAGAGCATTGCCTCTGTTACTTACATTAGAGTATCGCCTCTACTACTTACATTAGAGCATAACCTCTGTTACTAACATTTGGAGCATCGCCTCTGCTGCTTACATAAAGACATCGCCTCACTTTATTCAGCAAGGGTCTTGCCTCGCTTTATTTTGCCTCATTACAAGCTTCAGTTGCTTCAATATGACTTACCCTCTTCTACAAGGCCCTCGCCTCGCTTTATTGAGTCTCATCACAGGTTTCAGTTGCTTCAATATGGCTTGCCCTATTTAGCAAGGGTTTCGCCTCGCTTTATTCAACCCCATCACATGCTTCGGTTGCTTCAATATGGCCCGCCCTCTTCAGCAAAGGCGTTGTCTCGCTTTATTCAGCCTCATCACAGGTTTCAGTTGCTTCAATATGGCTCGACTTATTCAGCAAAGGCCTCGCTTCACTTTATTCAGCAATATGGCTCGCCCTTTTCTCCAATTACATCACATCTACATTTGTTTATCACAACTGCTTATATATTCAGTGATTTATATCTCAAGTCCGACTCGTATATAAATATTTGATTCTGACTTGGGGGACTATTGTGATATTGTTAACTTAGTATCATTACATTATTACTGCTAGCATATGCATTATATTATTGCTGTCGAGTACGTACTTCACATCACTGTTAACAGGTTATGTCACTATTTTCACCACAGTAAATACGTATGTCACGTTATCTACATTATCAACATTACACTGAGCTGTGCGAGCATATGACCTACTCAGTACATGGTAGACTCTCTTCATATTATATTTTTGAGACATTTGATATGTCATTATTTATCTCATTGTCATGAGTAACTTGAGGGCAAATGGAACCAAATTTATTTGGTATATATACAGTGGATATATTGTATTTTATTACAGGATTGGTTTAGTCCATATTACAAAGGAGAACAGCCAAAATTTTGACAATTATAAGCAATATCTACCTTTCAAGGCAATTTGTAATTCCTCGCTTATTCAAGCTCGCACACATTTTCTAAGGCAGTTCGTAAGTCCTTACTTAGTAGAGCGCTTTATATTCTCAATGCAATTTACATGTCCTCGCCTATTTGAGATCGAAGCATATTTTTGAGACAGTACGTAAGTTCTCGCTTATCCAAGCTTCTTATATTTTTGAGGCAATCTGTAAGACCTCGCCTACTGACAACTTGTGTTTCGAAGTCCGACTCACACATGAATGTACGATTCAGACTTGGAGGTCTATTGTTACACCTATAAATTACGTAGCATACGCTCGATGAAGAGGACCCCACATTGATCGACCTGATTATTTATACTTCAAAGTCCGACCCGCACATGAATGTACGACTCAGACTTGGAGATCTATTGTTACACATATAAATTACGTAGCATACGCTCGACGAAAGGATCCCACATTGGTCTTCTTGACTATTTATACTTCAAAGTCCGACTTACACATGAATGTACGACTCGAACTTGGAGGACTATTGTTACACCTATATATAATGTGGCATTGACTATTTAATTACAGTGGACCTATTTAATCAAGTCGGATATTTTTAGGCCTAACCTTGGGTCCGGCCCACATGCCCATTTACATTTCCTATATGTCTGTGATTCATTTCATAATTAAGGTAAGTTCTCTTAACCCTATCCAAATCCTCATTTCCTCTCTTGCACTCACTTTTTCTTTCGTCCGGCCATTGACTTAACCATCGGAATGCAAACGGTCGTCGAACCTTTTTCTTGATCGGCAACCTTTGCCTCCTAATGGGGTGTTCAGTGTGCAGGAGATGTCCACGTGGAGGAACGTGATAAGGATTCTGTTGGTTCATTTTTTTGAGTCAACAAATCCTGTTAAATATGTTATTAAAATTGACGTTTAACCAATTAAAAAGTTGATAAGATATTTTTAACAAAATTTTATGAAACAAACACTCGATGGGTCACTTGAAATTAATCTATGTCACGTGTAACAATTCAAAATACAAATAATTTCAGTACACAGTGCTCTAATTTGTTCATAATATTAATGTTTAAGTGATATTGGATGATAATATGTTGTGAACAAAATTTTAAATCTTGAATTCTTATTTCATATTTTCCATGCGAAAATATTCCATTTTGAGAGTGCAAATTATTATTGTTTAATATACCTTTTCATATCTGCCTAAACTCCACGGGAGTGGATTCTTTAACTGAAGGAAAGGTTTGATCTTAAATTTAATGGAGTTCTAATATTAATAAAGTAATAATAATAAAAAAAAAAGTTTCTTCATTTGCGTGAATGACCATATCACGTATAAACTATTTGCACACTAATTTTGTTTACGTGGATATGAACAAAATACACATCTTTATCACCTAAAATTGTAAATTATAAAAGATGTAGCTCTGCATAGATGATGGCTCGTTTGAACAAATTAATATTGAAATTCGTGTGTTATTTTTTGACTTTTAATTGTATCGAATTCTTCGTAGGAGTTTAATGGAACTTTGATACCGTATTAAGATTTGAGATTTCATTTTAAAAGGTCGATATTATTAAGATGAATCTTTGTTCAATATTTTCATTTTTATCTCTTAACACAAAATACACATCTTTATCGCCT
Source organism: Fraxinus cuspidata (assembly GCA_903798385.1). Classification (NCBI taxonomy): domain Eukaryota; kingdom Viridiplantae; phylum Streptophyta; class Magnoliopsida; order Lamiales; family Oleaceae; genus Fraxinus; species Fraxinus cuspidata. Next base: position 13,747 of record CAIGRP010095852.1, on the reverse strand, counting down.
AAAATTGTAAATGGTTGATTACAATATAAAATAATTTATGATTAAACTATAGTTATGTAGAATGCGAAAGGGATTAAAAAATTATATTGACTTGACTTTCATCACGCCTTCAATACATGAAATCTACCAATAATTTAATTGACATCCCGCATTAATTTAACATGATTTTTTTTTTTTTAATTCACAATAAATTGATAGCTTGAACTATTGAATACAACAATAATTTTTCTGAGAGTATTAAGAAAAAACCACAATATATAATTTGAAAGTTTGATGCATCCTTGAATTGGCATAAGATTAAAATTTATCATCCGTCTTTCTCTCAAAACACATTAATTAATATAACAAGGTTTTCCTGCCAGGAAAAAGAGGTACATTACACAGAAAAAATTATTCTATCACCATCGGGCTCTTGAAATTGGACTCAGTCTTTGGGAATTTCCCCTTCTTAAAGTCATCGACTGAAGATAGTCTGTAAATTTCACTAATATTAATACTAAATTACAAAACTGTTGTAGTTCAAAGATAAAAACAAAAAATAAAAAATTGTAGTGTCGTTCTGAAATTTAAAAAAAAAAATTAATAATAATAATACTGTACTTTACTGTACTGTACTTACCCTAAACGTAATGAAATATCAGAATTTCCTTGTTTCTCTGGAATGGAAGTCGAGGTCATACAAGAGCCTCTGTTTCCAACTAGATGAGACAGCCCTGAGTGGTACTTAAGCTTCTCAATCTGTAATTATATTGGATAATCATACGGTGTTGGTTGATGGATTGAGGAACAATTAAATCAAAAACAGAAAAACAGTAAACTGCAAAGTTGACGTTCGAGTTTCGATTTGGGCTCATAATACATTTTCGAAAAGAGAACGACGGGCCGAACTAAACTCACGGCTTTGTGATATACGATGGTTTTAGTTATCCGAATTTGTTTAGGACTCGAAAACTGCTTTTAAAGTTTAGTGTGTTTTTGTGTCATTTAGTTTATTTTGTATTCTTTTCAAATTTTGGTTCTTTTAAACTAGATTTTCATGTAAACACTTATAAATAAATGGTTAATTATTTGTATTTGGGCATCTTATCGCGTTTTTTCACTCTAGTGGATTCAAATTTTGATTTTCTTAGGGTTTTCACTTGGATTGCTTGTTTCGCACTACACCATTATAATTAATCAAAATTAGCTAAGCTGAAATCAAGTTTTCTTATTTCCCAAAATTTAAAAAAATAAAAAAATAAAAAACGAACGAAAGAAAGAAAAGAAAAGAAAAGAAAGAAGCTTCCAATTGGTTTTACCTGTTCACGAAGTGCTTCATTTTGTAGTACAGCTTTTTGTCCCTTCCCATCATTCAACAAATACATAAATTTAGTTAGAAACAGATTATATATATTTATGTGTGTGTGTGAGCGCGCATATTTATAATAAATAAATTGAATTAGTAAGATAGTGCTTCAGTTTGGGGAGATAATACTGCCATCTATCTTTAGACAAATAAAGTAAAAACTCTTTCCCTTAAAATGTTACCTGCAATCTTGTTTTTTCAAGCTCCTCCAATAGTTTTTTCTCCTAAAATTGTAGAAAATGTAGAAATTAATCAAACCCTACTTAAATTAAGCCATTGTTTGATTTTAATTCTTTTGAGAATCACTCTCCAGTTCACATTTTCAACAACATATTTTCAAAAATTAAATTAATCAATTAATTAAATTTCACGTTTCGAAGAATCTTTCATAAAAAATGTCGGCAAATAATGATATACCGTGCAATAATTTGGACAGGATAACAACTTATAAAAATGAACGAAATAATATGATAATGGTCAAGGCAAGAGTTCGACTATTTCTTCTTAAGATAGTAATACTCTGCACTAGTACTGACGGTATTCTGACACTCGTCTACCAAAATAAAACGATATCGACTTCTAATAGTAGCACTCCAAATTACAAGATTCGAGGAAACCACTAACATTTTTGATATTTCTAAAATTAGAGGAATAAAATGCACGAAAATAACTTTTGAGACCGAAATGTAAAATATGGAATAATGTAGGGATGAATGAATATATTTTGTAAGAGAGAAAAATAAAAATTGATTTTGGAATGAATAAAATATGGAATATGAAGACCTTTATATAGAAGTTGAAAAGTTATGTCCAAAAGACACAACAGCCGAAAAGTTGTGTCTTAAATAGACACAAACCGTTGGACAGGTAGTTCAATTGTCAATCGCCAGATTCTAGAAGAAGCCACGTGTTGTATACAGAAAATTCGAGGAAAATAAATAATATAAATATATATATTATTATTCTAAAATAATATAATTCAAACATATTTTACCAAAAAATTATATATCAAGTTGGCTCAAGCCCAAACCCAAGACCTTTGCCGGCCTTTCTGACTGGCGGCAGTGTGCACGTGTGGATTTTGGGTCAACTTACTAGCATGTATGTTAGCTCCCTTTCAAAGACTATTGATACCCCTTGTGGCCCACATCCAAGTCTCAAACTTGAACAATATAAAGTGGTTTCTATTCTTCTAGTTATCCGATGTGGGATTATTATTTTCTAATTTCCCATCAATTTTTATTCCCAATTTATTTCAACTTCAAGTGGTCATATTTTGGCCTTAATTTCTCATCTATCCTAAATTTGTTTTGAGAAAATAAATATATTACATTAATTTACTTATGGAATAGAAAACACTCGACCAAAGAAATTTTTTTGTCAAACGAACGGGACCTACTAAAATAATTGGTCAAAAGTTAGTCAAACCAACTAATTAAACCAATTTTTTCCAACAAAAAAAAAACACATCTTTATCAAAAAAGCGATAAAGTGCGTAGTGAAGTTCTTTAAGAATCCAAAACTTTGTCAAGACGATAATTAAGCTAGAAATACCACCTTTTCATCCTTGACAGATAATATCCCTTCAGTAAGTTGATGCTCCAACTCTTGCAATTCATTAAAGCTCAAGTTTTCGAGCTCCTTTCCCATCACCCGTGTAAGACGAAGAAAAGAAAAAAGTCATAAAATTATCACAATGCAAGAGAATACAAAAAAATTACCTGCTCATAATCATAGAGTAATCTGTACATGATTCCATAAACGAAAAATACAGTGCAAAGGCGTACCGGTGCAGTAACTGGAGTTTTTCAACTTCATCTTTCAGGGCATTTACTTCAGAATGCAAATCATCCTTGTGAACAAAAATTAAACCAGATAAATTATCTTGTTAGAGAATAATTAATTTAATCATATGATCATATTAGTTTTTTAACATGAAACAGTAATCGTTTTTCAACTTATAAGCTAGCTAATTAATACACATTAATCGTTGGTCAATTTTGATCAATCTATTCCAGCATCTTCGGATCAAATATTTTTACGAGTGTCACACTCAACAGTGTAAAAATATTGAGCGTTTGTGTGACACAATTTGTTTGAAAATCATTTTTCTTCAAATCATTTTCAATTACACATTCTCCCAATAAAATAATTTTGCATGTTCCTACTTTTTAATAATTGGAATTTGTTAAGTATAAAATCATGAAAAGTTATTACGTGTCAATTTTGATCAAATATCTGGACGTGATCCGATAGTCAAATTATGAAAATAAATAGACTAACTTGTTTTATTCGTCGAGTAGATCATCATGGTATATTTGGAATTTCCAAATCAATTCTGGGTAAATGAGAAATTACGATCTAAAGTTGGAAGAAAAAGAGAAGAAATTGGCTGGAAATTTGACCAACTCTGTTGTTGAGGAGGCTGTCGCTCAAGCGACTGGCTAAAGACAAGCGAGCGATAGTGTCTGTTTTTAGGCTCGAGCGACGCAAGGGCGACAGGCTAGTGACAGTAAATGTCGCGACCCTTGGCAAAAGTTGCTGTTTGGGGCGCGACACTTCACTCACAATCTTTCATTCTTTATAAATTAGTCGCTTGAGATGTCCATTTGTTCATCCTAATGATATGTAATCATAACATAACATTAAATTCATCATTTTTCTAGCCAAAATCCTGCATAAAAGTTGTTTTTCCATTTTTCATAAGAATGCGTACAAAAACCAATTTCTAATTCGTTGTTCTTGTGTTTTGAAGTGCTACTAACATAAAAAGTTTGTTGTTGTATCTTTGGGGGTCGATTGTCATCATTCGTAGGCACCGTTATAGGAAAAATTTGACATAAGGACAAAGAGTTCAACTGTTGCCTCGACTTTGCATACACTTTGTTTGGCATTTAATTCTTTTCTTTGGTGTTTCACTCATATCCTTACCGTTACTCTGTCAAATTTTTGGTAAAGTTGGTAAATTGTTTTAAAGTCGTCACTCAAATCCATCATATATTTTTTTGCAACATTCTTAAGTCAAATCTTGGTTTGAATGATAAATTTACTCTTAAATTGTATTCAGTTAAACTGATTTCGCTTTGGTTTAACCTCTCCTACTACTCCTTCTCAAATTTTAATTTTGGTTTATCTTTTGTTTTTTGTAAACAGAAATGAATACGGTTATCAATACCGATATTTCTTCGAATAATATTTCAAATATGGGAACTTCAGAAGGAATGTTACCAAACATGGCTCATACCGTTATGACTCATCCTGTTACGATTGCCCCTCCCATCGTTCACACTAATTGTGTTCGACATGGAGAGAAATCGGAGAAGTTTAGTAGGGTTAATTTCAAGAGATGGTAGCAGAAAATGTTGTTCTATCTCACGATCCTAAACTTAACAAAACTCTTAAAATAAGATGTTCCCACCGTACAAGAATGGGAAAATAATAGGGCATCATTGATTGCATTGGATGTTTGGAAATATTCTGACTTCTTATGCAAAAACTACATTTTGAATGGATTGGATAACACATTATATAATGTGTATAGTTCCATGAAATCTACAGAAACTATGCGAATTTTTAGAAAAGAAATACAAGACTAAAGAAGTCGGAACTAAGAAGTTCATTGTAGGGAAATTCTTAAACTACACAATGATATATTCAAGAATGGTCATTAATCAAGTTCAAAAGAATTGCAGGTTATACTCCATGACATTCACGCCGATAATATGTCTCTAGTGTATCATTTCAAGTGGTTGCAATTATCGAGAAACGTTCGTCTATATGGAAGGACTTCAAAAATTATCTCAAACATAAGCGCAAGGAGATGAATATTGAAGAACTCATTGTCTGGTTAAGAATTGAAGAAGATAACCAAAATTCGGACAAACATGTTGGAAGTCATACACCACAAGCTTAAGCCAATGTGGTGAAATCCTATAACAAAAGCAAGAAAAGGCTTGAACCATCTAAGAAAAATGCAAAGAAGTTCAATAGCAATTGCTACAATTGTAGAAAAGGTGGACATTGCTCTGTTGATTGTCGTAAACCTAAGAAGCAAGCCCAAGTGAATATCATCGAATCTAATACAATATCAAATGGTATATCATATATGAATTTGTCAGCCGTTGTTTCAAAATGCAACAATATTGGAAATCTCATGGAATGATGGGTGGATACAAGTGCTACCTGTCATATTTGTGCCGACAAAGGAATGTTCACATCCTTCACTCCGACTGATTGTGAGAAATTGTTCATGTGAAACTTTTCACGTTCAAAGGTTGAAGGAAAGGCAAAGTTATTTTAAAGATGACATCGAGCAAGGAACTTAGCCTTAATAATATTCTCCATGTGCCGGATATTTGTAAGAACTTAGTGTTAGGTTCTTTGTTAAGCAAGAAAGTGTTTAAATTAGTCTTTTTATCAGATAAATTTATACTTACCAAGAATAATATGTATGCAGGCAAAGACTATGTAAAAGATGGACTATTCAATATGCATGCCCTTATTATTGTACCGAATAACTCAAGGAATAATAATATATCTTCTTTTGCTTATATTCTTGAGTCGTCTAATTTATGGCATTATATATTAGGACATGTAAACTTTAATTCTATACGCAAACTAATGAATTTAAGTTTACTACCGAGTATGCATTTTACTACAAATAAAAAATGCGAAATTTGTGTAGAGGCTAAGTTAGCCAAAGCACTGTTTCATTAGGTCGAACGTAGTACAACAATTTTGGAACTTATTCACACCGATATATGTAACTTAAAGTACGTCCAAACAAAATGTGGTAAAAGGTATTTCATCACGTTCATTGATGATTGTACAAGACATTGTTATGTATACTTGTTAAAAAATAATGATGAAGCTTTGGAAGTTTTTAAGCACTATAAAATTGATGTTGAAAATCAACTTGAAAAGGGATAAAGGTGATTCGTAGTGATCGAGGTGGAGGATATATTGTACTGTTTGATGAATTTTGTTCAGAATATGAAATTATTCATCAAACAACAGTACCATACTCACCTCAATCTAATGGTGTTGTTGAACTCAAGAATCGAACACTTAAGAAAATAAATAAATACAATGTTTATTAATTCGGGCTTACCTCAAAATATGTGGGGGAAGCTATACTTTCAACAAATCATATCCTTAATAAAATACCACACTTAGTAAGAATGAATCACCTTATGAGTTATGGAAATGTCGGAAGCCTTCCTATAAATATCTTAAAGTATGGGGGTGTTTGTCAATGTACAAATACCTAAACTTAAACAAATAAAGATTTGACCCAAGACAATTGATTGTATCTTTATCGGATATGCAAGTAACAATAGTGCATATAGATTTTTAGTTCATAAATCTGAAATACTTGATGTACATATTGGTACCATCATTTTTAGTTCATAAATCTGGGAAACAAAGCTTTAGGCTGCAAGTGAATTTTCAAAAAGAAATTGAAGTCGAATGGATCAATAGATAAGTATAACGTTAGATTAGTTGCCAAAGGATATAAACAAAAAGAAAGACTAGATTTCTTCGACAAATTGATGATATCTGTACATGTTGATGATATGCTAATCATATCAAAACCACACCTGAAGGATACTTAATCATATGTGTACATGTTGATGATATGCTAATCATAGGAAATAATTCGAACATGATTATATCGACTAAAAAAATGTTGATAAAACATTTTGATGTGAAAGATATGGGAGTAACTGATGTGATTTTAGGGATTAAAATTTCTAAAACATGTGACGGTTTGACATTGTCTCAATCACACTACATTGAGACTATATTTAAAAAAATTAAGGCTTATGACGATAAACCAGTTAAAATATCAGTTGAATTAAGTTTACACTTAGCCAAAAATACTGGTGATCTCGTATCTCAATTAGAATATTCACGTGTTATAGGCAGCTTGATGTATATTACCAACTGCACACATCCTGATATAGCTATGCAGTCAACAAGTTGAGTAGATTTAAAAGTAATATAAGTAATGACCATTGGAAAGTTTAATCCAAGTTCTTAAATACTTAAAATACACGATTAGTTATGGATTACACTACTCAAGATATCCTACAGTGTTAGAAGGATATACCGAAATTGGATATATGATACAAAGGATTCAAAGTCTACAAGTGGTTATGTGTTTACCATTGGAGATAGAGTTATGTCATGTAAATCATCTAAGTAACTTGTATGCTTGATCCACGATGAATTCTGACTTTATTGCTTTAGATAAAACTGGAGAAGAAGAATGACTTCGTAATTTTCTCGAAGATATTCCATATGGGAAAAATTGGTACCTACAATTAATATACATTGTAATAATCAATTGACAATTGTTAGGGCACAAAATAGTATGTATAATGGTAAATGTCAACATATTCATCGGAGACACAATACCATTAAACATTTGATATCGAATGGTATAATCTCGATTAACTATGTTAAATTAAAGGAAAACATAGCGGATCTTTTAGCGAAAGATTAACTAGAGATCAAGTATATCATCTTTCTAGAGGAATGGGCCTAAAGCCTATCAAATAGAATCAACATAGCGGGAAATCTAACCTTGTAGATTGGAGATCCCAAGATCTTGATTCAATTCGACAACTGAATTATGAAAGATTCAGTGTAAAACACTTACTTCCATTCCTACAAACCTAAAGTGTTGGAATAAAAAAATGTTTAAGAATAAGTGTATACTTTTAATGATTCCTATATCTGGAAGTATATAAGAGATATAGGAGATCACCTATATAAGTGTGAAGTTTAGACACTTCTATGAGAATTTGAGGCTTAAATTCTCTTAAAGAACTTATAAAATCAAGAATTGTTCACGGCCAAAATGAACACACCATGAGAACCATAAATGGTTAGATGAGTTATGGTGTTGGTACAATTATTTTGATTTACATGAACGGCTGAATGATTCAAGATATCGCGTTCATCAATTAGCTTATTAAATTCGATTATATTCAACTAAGGAAGGTTCAAAGTTACAAGCCACCTATCCTAATGCTTTAACATGTCGTATGTACTCACTTATTAGAGTTTGCATATCATTTGAAGTTTTAGCATATCATTTGAATTTTTAGGATTGCATATTGTGAAAGTTCCATTCATGTGCGGGATTGTTGAAATTGGTTAAGTATAAAATAATGAAAAATTGATTTATGTGTCAACTTCAACCAAATATTCGGACGTAATCCGATTGTCAAATTTTGAAAAAATAGACTAACTTGTTTTACTTTTCAAGTAGATCGTTATAATATATTTGGAATCTTCAAACCAATTTCGAATGACTAAAAAATTATGGTCTAAAATTGGAAGAAAAAAAGAAGAAAATGGCTAGAAATTTGACCAACTCCGTTACTCACCTAGTGCTCGAACGGGGAGACTGTCACAAGCGACTGGCGAGCAACAAAATCTCTATTTCTGACACTTGAGCGACGCAAGGTTGACAGACTAGTGATAGCAAATGCCGCGACCCTTGGCAAAGGATGTCGAGTTCCTAGCCAAAATCGTAAAAGCTGTTCTTCCATTTTTCATAAGAAGTACCAAAACCAATTTCAGGCTCGTTATTCTTGTATTTTGAAGTGCTATTAACACAAGAATTTTGTCGTTGTATTTTGGGAGTCGGTTGCCATCATTCGTAGACATCGTTGCGGGGCAAATTCCATTTAAGGAAAAAGAGTTCAACTCTTGTCTCGACTTTGGATACACTTCGTTTGGCGTTTAATTTTTTTCTTTGGTATTTCACTCATTTCTTTATCGTTACTTTGTCAAATTTTTTGTAAGGTTGGTAAGTTGTTTTAAAGTTATCACTCAAATCCATCATATAATTTTTCCAACATTACTCACACATTCTCCCAAAAAATAATTTTTTACTTCAAATAATCTCTCACACAGAGAGTGTTCAAGAAAACAAGTAAAATGATAAACTATAAATATTTCAATTACCTGATCCTCCGCCATATTCTCAACCCTGGCAACTTCTGAACTATCTTGGTTCTCGTTGTACCGTGCTAGAATTTGTTCCATGCTTCACACAATTGGATCGCAAGATTCAAAAATTAGGAAAACAGTTACTGTGGCTGTGACTTTTAGGAACGTGAAAATATAAAATGTTGGCAAGTGTCGCAAATTAAGGAATTGACCTTTGGGGAGTGACCAAATCTAGGGGAAAACTACAACTAGAGGAATTGACACATTAATACTTCAAAAATGTTGTGTTCACATCCCGGATGACATCCCCTCACATGGGGGTACCACAAACTTCATCCCATGTGAGAGTGGTGTCATTCGGGATATCATTTCCAAATGTACACATAGCATGATTGTTAATACTATTATCGATTCTTTTGTGATTGCGTGAATGGGGCGGGAATGGTTGTGGCCAATAGTTTGCTCATAGTAATGTCTAATTTTTATAAAGATAGTAGTAATGGTAGATGTATCTCATGTGAATATTTTCAATGAATGAGACCCATTCGTATGAATTCATGTCATGTTACGCGTATGATTTTTGTATTCAAGTTCAGGTCGAAAATGACGCATTAGGGGTCACATTGTGACCCATTTGTAACACCTTGAAATGATGCTTTAATTTGTGTTCGGGTTAGAAAGTCATTTTGACCAAAATGTTGTTTCATGTGCACATATATATTAATCTAAATGCACTATAATAATGTTATTCGATATTCGTATGTGACCAATAAGACATGATTACAATTTAATGCAACCAATCAGATAGGAAGTTACGATTACATTTTATAATATGTACATCTTACTTCACAATATGGATGACATTTCTCTCTATGTTGCACAATTTGAGCAGTGATGAAAATTTGTGGGAAAATCAAAAGATGTGATTGTGCAGTGTGTAAAAATGTAAACAAAGATATAAAAGTGATCTACATATACCATGATTGTTTATAATATTGGCCAATAAAGGATTTGTGACTTGTAAACTAAGTAGTAAATTAGTAATGCTACTTTTGCGATTTTGTAGGATGATTTTAGTAAAAAAATAATAATTGTGAAATTGAACATTTGAGATATGTTGAAGAAAGTGGGCTGGAATCCAAAGATTAACATGAATGCACGATAATTAAGGAAGATAATAATATAAACACCTTAATTATTTTTTTGACAGCTCAAACGCCTTAATTATAGGGATAAAAATAAATTCGAATATAATTGTATTTTTTTCGAAATCTTGTTTAAAAATCGCCTGATTTTTCAACAAAAGTTTTTCGACCAAACCTGGCGTGCCTCATTTTTCTGTGGCCCATTGCAAGGTGGCCCAATATGGGCTTACGGCCTAAATTTATTAATATAGCCTTTGACATACATTAAAAATATTTTTACTAAAAATATGAGTTTGGGAATAGTGATTTTTTGAAAAATGTGTGGTTAAAAAAATTGGATTTATGTGCAAAATATTTTATTATATAAATGTAATTGAAAATGAGTTTGAAAAAAAAAATTTCGAGAAAATATACGATGAATAAGGGCTTATTTTTCTCTATTTTTTTTTATTCGTAATTGGTATAGAGTCTTAGACCGAATCATCTAACATGTAAGAAATATTGTCAAACCAGGCAAACTTTTATAGGTGGCGACGCTCATTTTCTTAACATAGAATTAGAGTTTTCAAGAAATAAGCGATTCGATCCAATTTGACACTACTAAAAGATTTTCAGAGTGCATCAAGTGCCCAGGCCGATCAAAATTCCCTATTTTTCCTGATTGTTGATTAATCCGCAAAGTGAATTTATTCAAGATCCTGAACTCGGTCAACGTTTTAAAGTTAGATTTTATTTTCAATATCAAACTTGGACTTACTTAAATCGTGATTATAAAGAAAACAAAAATATCATTTCCATAAGAAAAAGATAAAATAAAAATAAGCAAGAAAACATATTGTACCGGGAACTGGCGAACTCATAGAGCTTTCCAGTGTCAGAAAAAATTATAACGCCAACTTGTGCATCACACAGAACGGCCAATTCTTTTCCCTTCTTCAGCAATCCGTTGCGTCGTTTTGAGAACGTCACTTGCCGGCTATTGATATTCTCAATCTTTTTAATCTCAACTTTTCCTCTACCCATTTTTCACCCTTCAAAAAACAACCAAATACTCTGAAATGAAAGAATGTGGAAGGGGGTGGGGTAGGGTGTGGGGTGGGTTGAGGGTTTTGAATACAATAGATACTATAATCCTTTTTCGTTTTGGTGGAAATATTTGTTTCTTTTGGTCTAATGAAACAAAAGGGTGAACGAATTTGGAGACATGTTATAAAGGAAATAATGGGTTTACAATGTGTAGGAAACAACCTAAGAATGGGAGTTGAAATTACTTATAGGAGGCTCACTATTTATAATGTATTTGCAGAATGGTATAATATTACTTTTATTGGGCTCAAAATGAAGGAAAAATGGAAAAGAATGGTGATGAATATGAAAAGGTTGTAATTGGTTTACTATACGAAAGAATACTATTTGAAGAAATCTTCCTTCATAAGGTAACGCCTATTTTATTGTGGTCGTGGGGTTTGCCACCTTTGGAAAGTTAACTTGTAGCATGAGTTTCGTTGGGGAAATTTCGTGAGAACAGGAAATTATTATTTTTACATTAAATTCTATAAGGTTTTAGCCAATTGCTTGGCGGGTGGAATGTCATTCACATGTGATTTGCTTTAACTACTTGTTTGATACACTATACTACATATTATATCAAGGAAGGTTGAGTTTACCACAATAGTAATTTCTTATCGATGTGCTTAATATATAGTATTAGTAATAAGTTCTAAAAAAGTAACAAGAATGGTTGCGTGTAACATAATAATAAATGTCTTCATGATATGTAGGGTAAAAAATTTGTAATCTTTGTCTTCTTCAATGCTAGTATATTGTCTCGGGTTCTACTATATACCAAATGTGTATTTGTAGGTGTTGACATATATATGATACAAATGTAAAGTTGAGGAACTTCACCTCTAATATATGCAATGCTAGCAAAAATTGTAAGCCTATGAGCAACATAATTTCCCGAAGAAGAATAAACTTTAAAAATGGACAACATAAACATCAGATAATAGATAAACAATTTCGAGGAGGATTTGTATTGTCAATCATGCTACATGTACATCTTATTTTCAGAGGCGGTCCTGAGGGTGCACGAGTTGAGCGACCGCGTACACACACACATATATAATATTTATTAAATTTAAAATTTTAATTAATATGTTAATTTAAAGTGCACAATATTTATGAAAAATAAGTTAAGAGATAGATAAATGATAATTTTTATTTAATATTTTTTTATTTCTTATTCCTAATTACGTATCATGATAAGGCATTTTTATTAAAGTAGGAGAAATGATTCAGATGGTTTAAGCTCATTTATAGCTAATTTCAGTGTGCTGTGGCTTATTAGTAGTATGCATTTGACATGGTATGATAAGCAATTGCATAAGATTCTAAAATTAAGAATAATGTAATTGATTAGTTATAATTTTCTTAAATAGTATCTTACTTTAAATGATGTTAAGGAAAAGGGAAAAAGAAAAAAAATATTATTCACAGGAAGAAACATTTTGATCAAAATGCCACTGTAGATGATGTACAATCACTTGAAAATTCTTTTTTAACTAACTTTAGATCAAGCAATTGAATCACCTCAGCGAAGTTTCGATCATTCAATTAATATGAAAAAAATTGGATTTCTATTTTCTCTTGACAAATTAAATGCATTGTATGACGTTGATTTGAAAGAATGTTGTGATTATCTTGATATTGTTCTAAGACATAATTTTTTACGATCTTGATGGCAAAGATTTGCTATAAGAGTTAAAATTTTGCAAAATCTTTTATCAAAAGAAACAAATACAGTTTTTGATATATTAACTTATTTGAAATACCAAAAAGAATAATTACATCTTTTGATATATTGATTTATTTGAAAATATTGGATCGCTTTTCAAATACATTTATTACTTATAAAACATTATTGAACGAAATTTTTCAAAACTGAAGTTATTAAAATCTTATTTACAATCAATCATGCTATAACAACAATTGAATGGCCTAACTTTAATATCTATTGGACAAGATTTGCTAGAAACGAAAGTTTAATTAGTTAGTTTACTTCTGAAAATGCAAGAAGAAATATTTTTACATGATTTGTTGTATTTCAAAGTTTATAGTATTTGATGTTTCTGATTTCAATGTTTTCCCATATGGAATTGCACGAAAAGTTTATGAATTTGGATGGTTCTTTGTTGATGACATGAAATTTGATGAAGTTTGAGAGGTGCTTTTGAACTTTTTTATTCGCCACATTATAAAAAATAAACGGTATTTAAATATTATAATTTTG
>CAIGRP010095850.1:0-19430 GCA_903798385.1 Fraxinus cuspidata | reverse complement strand
AACCAGAAAAACTTTAATCAGAGTAGAACGAATTGAATACTTTATTACTGAAATAAACTTAAATGTGCACAATCAACATTATGTGTCAAAAGACAACATCCAAAATTACACTCCCACTAAACTAGCATATCATCAAAATTTACAACACTCATGTGAGCGGTATGCTCATGAAAGACATAGGGTAGTAGACCAAATCACTTACTTAGATGATAGTAGGAGTTTGTCTCAATATGTTGTATAGTAACTTGACCACTCTAAACTCTTTCTTTAACAACTAAGAATTTGATCTCTATTAATTTAGACTCTGTTGAACTCCTATTGTTGTTGGAATACATGGCTGCTGACTTATTGTCACAAAATAACTTAAGTAGCCTTTCAATTCCATGTACAGTCCGCAGCCCAGTGATAAAATTTCGAAGCCACATTCCTTGATTGGATGCCTTAATTCTTTTCTTTTATTAAGAAACTTTAGGGGCATAAGGTTAATAATCCGAAACTTTAGGGATCAAAAATTAATTATTCATAACTTTAGGGGTCAATTTAAACCAATTCTGAACTTTTAGGGGCTTAATTACAAAATTCAGAAATTTAATGGCCCAAATTAATAAATTTTCAACCTTTAGGGACTGAATTATTAAACCCGGAACTTTAAAAATCTCAATTGGATGAATTTTAACCTTAAGGAGCTGAATTACAAAAGTTGTAAATTGTAGGGGCTAAAACTTTAAAAACTTAACCCTAATTTGAAATTAAAACCAATGACCTCAAAACTTCAAATTTTCAACTCAAGCCCCCGCCCCCAAAATTCACCCAAAATACTATAAGACCTAGAAAAAATTTTAAAACTGTCGCCGGCCCCAAAACCGTCAGTAGTGCTCACTCGCCGACGAGCGCTTCGCCTGCCCGCTGCTGAGCCGCTGCAGAAAAAATGCAGTAGCTCGCCGGCTGTTGCTGCCAAGCTTCCAGGGGCGGTGCCAGTTTCAGCCGCCGGCACCGGCCCCAATCCTTTTTTTTAAAACTGAACTGAAAATCTTAAAAATCAACCGAATAATTTTTAAATGTAACAAAAAATAAATCCGGATTGACAAATTTGAAAATAATGAAATTATCCCAAGAACGAAATAAAACTTTTGATTCTCAATGATTCAACATGAATTGGCTCGATACCACTTTTTGAAATTTTTTCATGAAACTTAAACTTTATAAATTTGCCAAGATGTTCATGTCAAATCATCAAAAAATTTAATTAACACATAACGTACCTTGATCCATTGATTTGTGTCTTGAATAATGAATTTTAAACTTTATAATTTGTCAAGATATTCATGTCAAATCACCAAAAAATTAATTAACGCAGAACATACATTAATCCATTGATTTGTGTCTTGAATAATGAATAATGAATAATGAATCTTTTGTTCTTCAATTTGGTTGCTCCAAATCTTCTTCTTGATTTTTGATTGTGGGTTTATGGATCTTCCTCTTCAATATGTTTTCTCTTCTATTCTTGTGTTGATGGGATGACACAAATAATGAGAAATTCACATATGAATTGGGGGATCATAACCCTATATATCGTTTTCATATGTATTCGGCTCATCGTCAAATACAAACTCTAATGGATCTGATCTGTACACATATAGTCCGGCTCACACTTTATTTAGATATTCAAAACCTAATTACTTAATTTTTTATTAGAGCAGTTTAATTTTAGACTTAACTTTAAGATAGTCTTTATACACATTCTGTCCCACACTTTATTTAGATGCCCAAAATCCGATTACTTAATTTTTTTATTAGATCATTTTAATTTTGAGTTTAGCTTTAAGATAGTCTTTATACACAATTAATTATATATATCGGCCCACATGGCAAATTAAATAATTTTCCAATAACACACACACACACACATACATACTATCTATTTTAATGTTTGAAAATAGAGAGTGATTTTGACTTTCTAAGTTTGAATAGTTAAACTCACTTTCTATTAAAAATAATTAATGAGATAAGAGTCAAAATAGAGAATATTACTAAAGTGTATAAAAAAATTACTTTCTAAATTTAAAGATACGCTCCGTCAATTTTTGTCCTGTAAGTGTATGGATCGTGAGCAAGTAGTAAAGTGAATGTGAGTTCAATCAATGAAGAACTAGGATCATGTAACCCCTACATTCATCAATCTTAGTATTAATAGTGCATTAGTATATGTATTTGAGACTCTAATCTTCCTTCCTAGCTTCCCCTCTAATAGCCCCTTTGTTTGTAGGTGAAGATATATGTTTATAGGCTAAGATTTACGTCAAATCTGTGCTATATAAGGTTTCCATAAAGTGGTTGATCAAAAAAAAGAAACAAAATAATTTCTGTCCCATGTAACCATGCTATCGAATTGTAAAAATCCTTGCGATCGTACGATTATAAACCAAAACATTCTGATTGTTGAAATTAACACCTTGATATCTCATGGTTATAAACCCATGCAATTGCATGGTTAAAATTTTCGGCATCTTTCGATTTCGTTCAAGTTGGTTCCTATTTTCTTCATTTGTTCCTTTCTTCTTTTAACCATTAGTCATTCATCTTTAATTGGGTATAAATTAGTCTTTAACATTCTTCAATCATCCGTAGACAATTTGATAATTAAATCCTTAAACATTCTATATATTGAATTTAGCTCCCGAAACTTATGAATCACTTTTGATTGCTCTCATAAGTCTTCCAATTGATCGTTCCAAACAGATTGATCATCAATTGTTCCAAAGCAACTCCAAGTTAGTTCCAATTTTATGTCAATTGCATCCAAATACATTCAAGTTGGGGAATTACCTACAATTAACATATTTACAAATATATTAAGGTAGATATTTGCCCAAATAATTATAAATAAAGAAGTAAAGAAGTCATAATAAGTATATAATATGCACTTCACACTTTCAAACTTAAACTCTTGTTCGTCCCGAACAAGACTATCTACTAAACATACAAGTATACAAATATAATAACAATATATTGATAGTATATCGAACTCATATCAAGTAATGAAACTACTGAAAATCCATAAAGAGTTCATAAGTAATGCAAATGAAACTAGATTTCACTTATTCATGCTCGATCAATGCTTTTGTGTGTATAGTAAATCAAATTATCGTGGGTTTTAAGTTGATTATTTTTCGATCCTCAATAGTCAAATATATTATTTCAACACACCTCAAATTTACTTTTCAATCACATACCTGGGTGTTCATTCTAATATTGAATTTACAATATCTTTCTCACTTTAGTTCGGAATCTTTTGTTTGGCTTTCGAATGTAGTTTTCACTCTATATTGTAGGCAACCTTTTTTCCTCGGTAGAACATGTCCTAATTGATAATGAGGTTTGCTCCAGACTATAATATATGTAACTTTTTTCTAAATTGCCACAGGGTAGTGTCATGCCTTCTATTTTTCCGAGATACTTTTGAGACTAAAACTCCTAGTTTGATTACTAAGTTCCATGTTAGCCAAAAACAAACTCCACAATCCTTTTAAGTATGTTTTGTGATTGTGACTTAATAATACGATCTTGGTTCGTCAACCTAAGTTCAAAATTANTCCTAGTTTGATTACTAAGTTCCATGTTAGCCAAAAACAAACTCCACAATCCTTTTAAGTATGTTTTGTGATTGTGACTTAATAATACGATCTTGGTTCGTCAACCTAAGTTCAAAATTACTTCAACTTGTAATATCAAAATAACTAATTCAAAAATTCATAATGAATATCATGAAAATTGTGCTCAAATGATACAATCTCACACGAACAAGATCCCAAAAAAAAAAAAAAAGCATTGCCTAATCACAATTTATTTCATTATCAATAATTTCAAACACATAACAATTAGCCGACAAGGCTATCCAACTCACACAGGTACACAAAAGTAAAAGAAAAATATATTTTTTTTCAATTTATATTTATATTTTTTTGAAATTTTATTAATAATCACACAAACAAGCAATTATACAAATAATGTAATTTCGTTCCCAAACTTAGAAAACGCATCGTCCTCGATGTGTGCACAAAACATGTTTAAAAAGTTAGTGACACTCGTCATGTGCATGAATAAATTTCTTTTTAGCCCTTGATTTGTATCTCCCTTTCTATTCCTTTTGAATTTCGCAAATTATACTCATAATGCCTAAAAAAAAAAGGAAAATTAATTACTAACAAAATCACACAGGAGTACAGACTATTCCTGTATGAATTGTGAATATAGGAATGGAAAGAAAGTTGGAATGAATATTATGCTAGGACAGTGCCCTATAACCAAATCACTGGAAAACACTAATTAAATGAGTCCTAATACTAATCCAATCCTAACTCGCTACATGCAGTGCAATGTGACCTGTATATTCCATTCGATTGTCCTAGCCTGATTTTTCAATGATATATCATGAAATTTTGAAAAAGCTTTTGATACATTACTTAGTTTGCTTCGATTGACTTTTTTCCATTTTCCGTTTATTATCCAATCCGTCTCTTCCATCCGCCTCAAACTCAACTATGTAGACATCCACCTCATCCTCGGGCATAATCACAAAATAATTGTTGGCCTATTAATGGAGTTGAAATAATGTGTGTTAATTTCATCTTCATTAATTTATATGTCTTCATTTGGTTCCATTGTGAATAATCTCTTAACGCTCTTCTTCAATAGTTGCTATCTCCTCAGGTTGAATAACAGGTCCACAATCCAAATTTTCGAGCAATTGCAAGTCATTGTTGTCAACTTTTGCAAATGGATTATATCTCCACTTTTTAAATTCATTCCTATAGACGACATCTCCCATAGGCATGTCGTCCGCATACGACTTGGCAAGATCGTTATAATATTTTTCAAGTACCTTCTCATTTAATAGAGGGACTATCTCCCACAAGCATGACGACCTTATCCCACTCAATAGGTACTTAATCTCCCACAAGCATGTAGCCCTCATTAGATTTGGTAAATGCTTATTTTCGACATATTAAATGTTGTTTAAACCAGAGAAATTACGATTTGCTAAATTCTGCATTGACCACCAATGAGACCCTAGGCGGAATAAGGCAATTGCCTTTTTGATTGATTGGCAACGTTTTCTTGTTTTTGAGTCTAATCCTACAAAATGTTCATAATTGTTAAAATTATCAAAAGAAATAAGCTCAAAAATCCAACCTAGCTCAAATTTAGCTCACGAAAAGTCCCATTTCCGATCTTATTTATGTCCAAATCAGAGCTTTCACGATTAAAAAATCAAAACATTCATCCATCTTCATTTTGTTTCTCTACCCTGTTTTGCGACTTTCAATTCGTCACTGACAAAGAAATTGACAATGTTGAAGCTATATTCATATCTAATCTAATTTTAGAAATTAATTACGAAATAATTATGGACATTGTTTGAGCCCCATTTTGGAATAGTAATTTTTTTTTTAGAATATGTAATTAAAAAAGAAGTAAAAATTTTCAATTTACGTGCAAAATTATTTTATGGGAGAATGCGTGGGTTGAAAATGAGTTTTGCCAAAAAAAAAAAATGAGCTTTTGAAAAGGGGGCTCAAACGTAGGCGTAGTATTTATGATTTTGAGGGAAAATTGAACTAGTGGTCCCTAATTTTTTCAATTTTTGTAGATATTACCCTAACTTTCAATTTGTACTAGAGAAGATCCTCAATCTTTCATAAATATGTACTTGAGTCCAACTGGATGGAAACCATCCTTTTGACTATTAATTGACCAAGAAAATTGAACTTTGACCAATTTTGACGTAAAAAGATAACTTTTTTATTTAATCTCATAAAATAATTAAAATGACTAAAATATAATAAAAAGAAAACTATTCATCACATTCTTCACCCTGCCCTACAATTAACCCCGTTTGGGACCAACACCACGGTCACTACACCTTTCACCACACCAGCAACAAATCCCAACAAAACCAACCACCACCAACAAACCAAAATCAACCACCAATAATACCACCCACCAATTTCCTCACTCCTTCTTCATTTGGACGCAACCTCCAATTCAAATGTATACAACACTATTTATGGAAAGTATCGCTTGCCCATTTAAAAGTAAAAAGCCTAATTAATGGTGCTCAGGCGCCATTTAAAAAGGAAATTGAGGAGTCAAACATAGTCAAACCTCTCCTGCCATTTGGTTACTTGATTGGTATGGTGTTTTTGCTACAATCATGCTATGAAATACTAGAAATTCACCAAAATCAATTTTAGCCCACCTTAGAATTAAACAAATTAATGTGAATTCTCTGTCTCAAAAATTGGTTTTTTTAGGAACTGAAATGAAGAAGTTCAAAATCGGTTGGTTTTGGTTTGGTGGTGGTGGTGACAGTGGCGGTTTATGGCGCAACTCGTGTGAGATGGGTGGCAATGATCGACAGGCCGATGGTGGTATCGATGTTGCTGTTGGTTGGGAAAGAGGATGCGTGGGGTGGGGTGGGGTGGGGTGGGGGCTTGAAGAAGAGAAATTTTTTTCCTAATTTTTGGACTTTCTTTTGTTTATTTATTTAATGTAATAATTGTAAAGTCGTCATTTTGCCTCTTTTAATTTGGTCAAAGTTCAATTTTCTTGGTCAACTAACAGTCAAATAGATGGTTTCCATCTAGTTGAACTTCAGGTGCATATTTATGAGAGTTTAGGGACCTTCACTAGCACAAATTAAAGATTATGGTAAAGTTTACAAAAAAATGAAAAGGTTAGGGACCACTCCTGCAATTTTCCCGTTAATTTATATTTTTGTTAAAGTAACAATAGAAATATGATTGCTTTATTACATCATGGCTTCATTAGGATACGTCTAGACTTATAAGGCTTAAAGTTTGAACTTTACGTTCTCCGTCTTTTATCACATTGATCAAAACATATCAGCAAAAACCAAAATGAAGCATGACTTTAAAGGTACTGATTCACAACAGAAATCTGTCACTAATAGCTTGTAGAATAAGGGAGTTTTAGTTGTATTAGTACCTATCGTCTGCATCATCTTCCCCAAATCAAATTTGAATTTTTTTTTCTATCGTCGCTACTTCCCTTTGAGAGCTTTCAAAACTTGGTTAAATAGATTCCATCCCTTATACCTTAACTTGTTAATTCAATTTCTAAATTCAGATTCACCTTGAATACTTATGAAGTTTCTTCCATTTGTTTTTGATACTTGTGAGAGAATAAAAGAGCGTATTAGTTTGTATAGAATAATGCTAGATGTACAGTTTGGGTGTACATTTAGCATGACATTTCCCCCATGTAGGGGAATCAGTGTATTTATGGGAAAAGAAAGGAAAAAATCAATGGTTTAGATCATGCCACATGAAAGAGTGTAAACCAAGGTGTAACGCATAATGTACATGTAGAAGGACTGGTTTGTATATACCTATGTTTTGTAGAGAGAGTGAAAGGCAAAATAATAAACGTTTTTCTGGGATTTAAATAGAAATTTCTAGGCTCTATCATCACGTACATACACGCATATATACCATGTAAATACTTGAGACGTGAAATTTTTTTTTTTAATATTTACACACAGAGAAAAATGCAAACATATATATAGAAAGATAAATGATTTGATGAGCGCCGATGATGTGGCACATCAATTCAAGTTGTGGTAAGAAACACTCACTTTTTCGGACTCTTATTATGGTTACGATCCTCTTCAAATAATTTGTTCCGCCCAAGGATAGTTATATTGTCCAAAAACTCTTTATAACAATATAAGGTTTGCTTAACTCTTTGTGCAGTTTCATAACGTTCCTCACCAACTATTTGAAGTTGAAGCGTAGATGACGTTGAATTTAAAGGTTTTGCTCGATAGATCTGAAATAATGAGATTCGACCCAAACTACACCTAGAATGGGGTGAATAGGTGATTATGAGAAATTAAAACTTAATAATTAACTAGCAACAAGTGACTATTAATTATCTCTAGATGATTAATCAAATCATCCAATTTTCCTATGTTGAAATACCGCAGTTATATGAAAGCAATAAATAAACACCAAGAATGATCACGGAGAAATCCCAACTGGGTAAAAACTCCGGACACTTTGTTAGTCAACAATCCACTATAAACGAATTAGAATTTACAGTCCGTCATACTCGACTACCATTAGTACTTTCTGACCTCCTGACTGCAATTTCCACAACTATCTTGGATTGCGTGCTCATGTACCAAATCTCGGTTGCAATTTTCAAAGCCCTCTTGGATTGCGCGCTTCTGCACCTACTCTCGACTTTATGAATTCGTCTATCTCCTATTGATCAACGAAGAACTCTGCGTTCTCCAACATCTAGAACTCCAGTCACCTTTTCATGATCTTCAGCACTCTGATAGGTGTGTAGAAAATATCAATTTGGTATTTGGATTAAATAGTTTTGATATTTTCAAGGCCAAGGACAAAACAATCAATGAAGGTTGAAAGCTATGGATGGAGAGAATATGAAGTAATCAATATTTTATCAATGTTCAACCTTCAAAAAAGACGTTCAAATGTGTTCAGGTATTTATATTATAGGTTTAGGAATGAATGGGCCGGATAAAAAGCTTTAAAAAATTTTGGATAACCCTGTCGCTCAAGCAAAAGTTGGGTGACAGGCGAGTGACGGTATGTCGTTTGAGTGAAGGTTAGGCGATAAGCTAGCGACAATGTTTATATTTCTGCCGCTCGAGCCAAGTCATGGCGATAGTCTAGGGAAATTGCAGCGCAATTTTTCCTTCTTTTCCATTCTCGAACCCTAGACCTAATACAGCTTAATTTATAATATTTGCTCTTTACTCCTTAACTTTTACAATATATTAAATCTATTCCATTTTGTTCACAAATTTGTCAATTACATCAAAAACACAACAAGACCCTCTTGGCATAAAAATGAACCAGCATAGTAGTCATATCGACCCTCCTAAAAATGGGTACTCGATTAAATATTGCTGAAACTTTACTGAGTCTCATAAATTCTTGTTTCGGGTTCCATTTTCTAAGCGTTATTCGAGGCTTATTCCTAAGTCAATTAGTACAAATTGGGAACCATTTCAAGGTTCTCGTCGTGTATTATTCAACAAACTTAATATTGTAAAATGTCAACAAAAAAAAAAAAAATACATGTGTCATATGAAAGCCTCAAAGAGTAGGGTGGGTTGCAAAAATGAAATTTTTAATTTTACTTTTGCCAATGTCGGGGAAACTCAGTTGTTAATGATATATTAATTAGAGAACTTATCTCGAATTTAGTGATATACTCTTCCATATGCATTGTGCTCATCATATTTTAAACATAATTGTCAAGATGGGCTAGAGTGCATAAAAGGACACCAAAAGAAAATTAGACATGCTATAAACTTCATTATTGCCTGACATGCTCGAAACAAGAATTCACTATTTTATGTGCAAATATAACCTACTTAACAAACTTTTGTCACAAAAATATATCATAGATGGAACTCCACATATAGGGTGGCAAATGGGCCGAGCGGCTCGTTAATCGGCTCGTAAAAGCATGGTTCATGGGCTACTCGGGTGGCATGGCTCGCGTCGTGGGCAAGTAGCTCATGTGCTCCCACACGAGCTGCTCGTTTGAGTGGCTCCCATGAACCTCGTGCTCACGACTTGATAACAGTTTTTCAATACCCTACCCATTTAACATTTTTCGCACACAACAACAATTCTTACTTTATTCTATACTCTTATTCTATAATCTACATTTTACCTTCAAGTTCAATTCTTCATTATTTCTCTACATATTACAATTTCCAATTAATTATTTACTTACTATACAAAGTATTGACATATTCCCTACATTATATTTTATATACATTGTCATTATAATTTACATTCCCACAACTATTCAATTTTTACATATTCATTCATCATTTCATCTTCATTCAAGTTCTTATATTATCAATTCATCACAAATGGATCCAAATCATTTGTTGATGGCTTGTTCGATGTCAGTGGAAAATCACGTATGACGCCGCAAAGTAATTTCACAATCAATTTGTCAGTCTCAACGACGTACCCATTCCCAAAATTATTCCAGATTTGGATACTCAAGGAAATAGTAATCTAATTGATTTAGATGATGTTTATATTCCCGAAACGAAACAGAAGGAACTAGATATTCCCCATTCAAGAGGGAAACGAAAGAGGAAAAATCATTAAAAATGTTGGGATTACTTTAAATTGATTTCAACATGTCCTACAATTGATAGAGTCTCAAAGTGTAAAGCATTATGTAAATACAGTTAAACACGATTGGTATGGCATCCGTACCATCCATCTCAACCGTCACTACAAAGTATGTGCAGCCAAACATGGGCTTGTTGGTAGCTCTCAAACGCAACTGCAATCTGAGTTGCCTCTAGTAATAGCGAACAACCAATATTATGTCTCATACGTAAAATAATATCTTCAACCGAGGTACGTTATGGTAAGTAGAAATACTCTACGTTCCGAGACAACAAAATATTTCCTTAATATAAAGAAACAATTGATTATTGATTTGCAAAAATATGGGGGTGTTATATCTTTAACTTTGGATTTATGGGAATGAATTAATAAAAGAAGTTATATAGATGAAACCGCACACTACATAGACCTACTTTGGTGTATGCAAAAAAAAAAATATTGGTTTTAAAATAATAGAGATCTCTCACAATGCTAACAATATATTTAACATCATTATGAGCATTATTAGGGAATATCATTACGAGTGTAAAATTCGTTCTTTCACATTTGAAAACGTTAGCGCTAATAAACCAGTGTTGATAAGTTGTATAGGGTAATGTAGCATGTTTTCGTTGTTTAATTATTTTATGTTCATTGTATTGTTATATTTTTATTTAATTGTATAAGATAGTTTGAAACATATTAAGAATGAATTCAAAGAATTAGGATGCAGTAATTCATATCACATTTTCACATAGTAGAAAACAAGCCTTCAATGAATTTTTTGTTGGATTTGGAGCGACGAATATGAAAACATTTGTTAGTAACGTTGGATATAGATGAAATTCGACTTACTTATTATTGAAATCATGGGAAGGATATGAACATTTAGTAACTGAATTTTATAATAGTAGGCATATTAAAAACGACGATGACACTATTTTGTATGAATTTGATTGGAATTAAGCTTTTAAAATTTAAATTTTTTTGACAAGTTTTTATGACTCTACAAGGATTTTATCTGGAGTATACTATCCTACCAACTATATGGTACTTGAATGTCTTCATATCATTGTAAGACCTTTTGATAAATATAAAAATGACCCTAATTTTAATAAACATTTATTTTCTATAGAATTAAAGTTTAGAAAATATTAGGAAGACTTATCTATGTTATTTTCTTTGGCATGCATCATAGACCATCAATATAATTTATCGGGTATAAAATATGTAATTGATCAAATTTCAAAAGTTTTAACTTTTAACACACATATTACTTACAAAAATTTAAAACAAACTTTATGAAAAAGTATGAATTATATGTACAATGAATGCGTGCAAATATTAGTTGAACACCTTCTACACCTATTCCTCCCACTAATCTTGAAAAAAAAAAGCTGAAACACTAAATTTATTTGAAGGCATTAACACATAAAGATATGATACGGTAGGTTCTCCAGCATGTCTACCGCATGTAATCAGACATTGGACGTAAGTCTAAATTCATTTCCTACTAAATTATTTGATTAGTTTAATTATCATATGCCTAGTAATGCATCAATTAGAAAATGTTCACAAGAAGTAATTAACTTCTGACGAAAGTATGAACGACGATAGTTAGTGATATCTACGATTATAAAAGACGTACTAACACCTTCAATTTTCACTGTAGCTTCGGAGTCTACTTTTACTCTAGATAAGAAGGTTCTGTCCAAGGTTAGGATTCGACAGAAATAGGATGTTTTGGAATCATTAATGTACGTAAGGATTGACAAGACACTCATTTTCAATAGCAAAATAAGTAGCGTGTTGTCAAGTAAGTGATATTTATTTTAATTATATCAATAACATTTGGTATTTTATAATACTATTTTTGATTTTTTTTTTTTTAAATTGACATGTAACAAGTTCGAGCTTGGCCCACGAGATCCTCCTTTATTCGGGTTTGGGAACTT
Source organism: Fraxinus cuspidata (assembly GCA_903798385.1). Taxonomy (NCBI): domain Eukaryota; kingdom Viridiplantae; phylum Streptophyta; class Magnoliopsida; order Lamiales; family Oleaceae; genus Fraxinus; species Fraxinus cuspidata. The sequence goes on along the minus strand of CAIGRP010095850.1, from coordinate 7,276 downwards.
GTACACATAACAAGTTGTTTCTGTACAATTTTCTGACTCTGTATACCCGAAATTTAATTAGCAGATCCCAAACCCAGATAAAGAATGATGGTTTTATCTTCAAGCAATGAGTTGGGTATAAGCTTAGCTCGTGGCTCGTAAGATTATTAAAAAATTATAATTACTTTTCAAGCAACGAGTTGGGTATAAGCTTAGCTCGTGGCTCGTAAGATTATTATAAAATTATAATTACTTATTACAATAGTTGATACACATTGACCCTCATGTGATTTATGTATATATCATTTCATGTAAAGTTCTTGAAAATGTTTTACTACGTGACTAACCGCTCGAGTAACGAGCAGAGCATAAGCTTGGCTCGTGGCTCATAAAATTATTATAAATTATATTACTTATTACAATAGTTGATACCCATTTTCCCTCATGTGATTTATAATAACATGTTTGATCTATATCATTTCCTGTAAAGTTCTTGAAAATGTTTTACCATGTGACTAACGCTTGTACACTAGTCCGATCGTTCTTTTGCATTTTTATTATATTACTATTACTTACTATAAATATAGAACTTGCCTCATTTTTGAAGATATTATACGAACCATGGAGGCTATATTTCAAAAATACTAGGATTATTTGCCCATTTTATTCCCATTAACTATGGTACACCCTCACATTAATATAGAGGACGCATAACACATTGCTCACAAAATTTCAAGCAACCCAATTATGCTGAAAAAAGTGGTAGGAGCACCAAATACCCCATACTAAGCCTTACATGTTGTCACAAGACGATAACGATTTATGGAACTATTTAAGTTCTTGAAAACCACTCGTCTAGTCATGTCTCTATCCACTTAATACTACTAATAGTACTAGTGCTCCAAACATTGAATAATCATCAGAATTATCTAGGTATATTTGTGGCAGGCGTGCTTAGTATTTTTAGACGAGGAAAAAATAAAATAAAAATTGATCTTTTCAGATGGTAAAGAGACAATAAACTCTAATATCAAATATTATCAATGATAGTACGAGATAGCAATGGGAAAAATTACCTAAAAACCTACATTTTAAGTATACATTTAAAATATAAAAAATTAAACATTTCTTTTCACAAATCAAGGGTTAATTCAACTTTTAAATATTAATAATAATATTATAAAATCAAAATTTAATCCACATATTGAACGCAACCAACCCCCATCTTCTCTCTCTCTCTTCCTTCCTTATCTCTTCTCTCTGTATCACCCTCTCCACCCAACCCACCCCCTCTATATATTCCGGCGTTGAGTTGTTGAAATACGAAGTAGAGGTCACAATCTCTTCTGCCAACGACTTGAAGAACATCAACTGACACCACGGCAAGCTGAGGCCATATCTCGTTGTTTGGTTTGATCCAAAAGCCAAGTGCTTTACCAGAGTCGATGAGGAGGGTAATACGTGTCCTTACTAGGATGAAAAGCTTGTAATTCCATTCAACTCTCCGGTGAGAAAATCAACCATCTACGTGGACATCGTACAAGCCAACGCCGTTGATGACACCAAGCCGCTGATTGGCTCGGCTAAGCTTCTGCTATGGGAAGTGTTAGAAGACGTCGGATTTGGGAACCGATTGTAGGAAAAGCTTGGGCTCAAGCCTCCATTTGGACGGCCACAAGGAAAATTAGAAGTGAATGTTACTGTGCGTGAGCCACGTTACCGTACTTTGGATCCCTTTTATGTGCCGTACGGAGTCCCTCCACCAGGTAGTAGAGACTACCTTGCAACACCACCACTTGTTAGTACTCATAACAAACTTACAAGAATTCAAAGTGTTTAAAGGCTGCTAACAACATAATATTAAATTGCAAAGAAAACACTGGCTTTATACAAGCCTTTTATAGAGAAATCAAAACAGAATAAGGTCCACGTTCACCACATCTGAGAATGTGGGAAGTGATCTAAGACCAATTCAAAACAAATAGATTACCCTAATAACCAAGATATTAACAGAATGTGTAAATGACAAACCAACAAACAAGGATAATTCCTAACGACTTTATCTTTTAAAGACTCTAATACTCCAACATTCTCCCTTACTTCGACCGTGTAAAATCGGATTTCTTGAAAGTTTAATAGCAGAACTATTGTCACAATAAATAGTAGTGCACACACCTTGAACATGACCAAGCTTTTCAAGAATCCTTCTTAGTCAGACCCCTTGACATGCACATGAGACTGCTGCTATGAATTCCACCTTTGTAGTAGATAAAGTCACCATCGGCTGCTTTCTTGAGGACCATGAAATAGCTCCTGTCCCCAACATAAATACATACCCCGAGGTACTTTTCCGATCATCAACATCCCTCGCATAGTCACTCTATGCAAATGCTATTAAATTCCCTTTACCATTTTTCTTGTAACCAATTTCAAATTCCACAGTACCCTTCAGATACCTCAGTATCCTCTTGGCAGCTTGCAAGTGCATCTCAATTGGTTTCTCCATGTATCTACTGATCAAACAAACTGCATACATAAGATCAAGTCTTGTGGCCATCAAATACAGCAAGCTCCCAACCAATTGCTTGTACTCTGTAGCATCTACTTCTGTTCCACTTCCATTCTTTAACAACTTACATCCTGGACGATTGGGTTATTCACAAGATTACTCATCTCCATGCCAAATCTTTCAAGCACATGTTTAGCATACTTTCGTTGACAAATGAAAATTCCATCAGAGTTTTGTACCACATCTACACCCAAAAAATACTTCATTCTACCATAATCAGACATATCAAACTCCTTTTTCATTGATTCTTTGAAACTCTTAAACATGTCTTTATCATTTCCGGTAAAGTTAAGATCATCCACATAGAGACTTACAGTCAATAGCTTGCCTTTGTCACCAAACTTAATAAACATGTGTGCTCACAGAAGCACTTTTCGAACCCCTCTTTGATGAAATATGCCTCAATTCTGCTGTACCAGGCTCATGGAGCCTGCTTGAGCTCGTATAGTGCCTTCTTCAGCCTATAAACCTTGTGCACTTCACCTTGTTTCTTGTAACCTTGAGATTGATCAATGAACACTGCCTCATTTAATTCTCCATGTAAGAACGAGCTTTTTACATCCAACTGAAATACACACCAACCTTTGTGCGCTGCAAGAGCTAAAATTGTTCTAATCGTATCCCACCTAGCCACTGGTGCAAACACTTCATTATAATCAATCTCCCGCCTTTAAGAGTACCCATTTGCCACAAGTCGGGCCTTATGCTTGTCCACATCCCACTTCTCATTAAGCTTCATTTTAAACACCCACTTCACTCCAATTCTTTTAGCTCCAGCCAGCAAGGTAGTCAACTCCCATGTATCATTCATTTCAATAGCTTTTATCTCTATATCCATTGCCTCCCTCCATTTTGAACTCTTGTATGTTTCCTAAAATGTGACTAGATCTTCAGCTGAAGTAAACATCATCAGATTATGCATCTCCTTTTCATCAGATGAACCCTCGCCGGTTACATAATCCCTCATCCAAGGTGGCTGCCACCTATTTTTCCCTTGATTTGGGCTCTGTAGTGCTTCCTCAGACGATTCATTTGTTGATAAGTTATCCCTTTCTTGATCAGCTTGCTCATTTTCCAAACCTTCTCCTACCTCATTAGCATCAGCATCTTCATTATCTTCTCCATTATCATCTCCCCACTCCAACACATTACGTTTCACCTCCTATGCACTTCTACCCTAATTCCACTTCTCATCCTCAGGACACTATATCTCTACTAATCACTATCTTCCTCGATATTGAGTCATAAAGCCCATAGGCTTTTGATTCCTCTCTCACACCCAAGAGAAAATATTGGAAACTCTTATTGTCAAGCTTTGTTCTTCAACTATTTGGCACATGAACATGAGCCACACACCCAATACATGAAAATGATCAACAGAAGGCTTTATGCCACTCCAAGCCTCTTCAGGAGTAACATCTTTGACGGCTAGAGTGGAACTCCGATTCAGCACATAAATGGACTAGTTAATTGCTTCTGGCCAAAACTCTTTTGGTACTTCTTTTCCTGATAGCATGCTATGCACCATATTCATTAGTCCTAATCCATTTTGCTATGGGGTATAAGCTGTGGTAAGCTGCTTGCTAATCCCATTAGTGCTACATAATTTGTTAAACTCAAACGAGGTGAACTCCCCACCTCTATCAGTTCTTAAACAATGAATAACATCACCAATCTCCTTTACCACTAGCAACTTATACTTTTTGAACATAGCTATTGCTTTAGATTTTTCAGATAAAAAATATTCCCAATTCGTTCTAGCGTAATCATTGATGAATGTGATTACATACCTTTTGCCACTATTTGATTCCGGTGTGATAGGCCCACAGATATCTGCATGGACCAGTTGTAGCTTCTTAGATGCCCTCCACAAGCTTTTCTTTGGTATTACTTCTCGGTGTTGCTTCCCAACCATACAATTACCACACACTTTTGATGGAACATTGATCAATGGCAAACCTCTGACCATCTTCTTATAGAGAAAAGTCCTTAACCCCTTAAAATTAAGATGTCCATACTGGTAGTGCCACAATTGTGTTCTGTCCTCAGATGCGACTAGAAAATAGGTTGAAGTCGGAGAAACTACAAACATTATGTTGGTTGACATCTGTGTTTGTATAATTAAACCCCTTACTGGATGGTAAATCTTACACATTCCATGCTTGATGAGAATAGCTAGATTCTTTTCTTGAAGTTGACCGATGCTTAAAAGATTGTTTCTGAACTCATGTACAAAATAAATCTCTGTGATTACTTGAGTTAATTCGTTGATATGGAGCTTGACATTTCCTAGTCCCATAACCATCATCCTCGAGTTATCTCCGAGCTTCATTGATTGTCTGAATTTTTCATCAAGATCAAAAAACCACTCCTTGTTACCTCACATGCGATTACTACATTCGGAGTTGAGAAAACATACATTCTCTCTCTTTGAGTGATTCATTTCCATGTATGACATCAAAAACATCTCTTCATCCTTATTTAATTCTACATAATTCACACTTTTCTCCCAACTGGGGCATTCATATTGAAAATGCCCTAGCTTGTGACATTTGTATCACTCGACCAAAGCCTTGTTGAAAGTCTGCCTTCCCCTGCCTTTGCCTCATCCTCTGAAACTTCCACGAGCTCTTCATCTCCATTCAACTCTGTACTCATCTCTTCCTCCAACCTCCTCTAAATTGGTGATTTTCAAAACATGCTACTACTCCTTCTGTCCTTGCATCCTATATTCGTGGACTAACAGGCTACTCTGAAGCTCATCTATGGTCATGGTGGAGAGGTCATTGGACTCTTTTATCGAACATACTATATAATTAAACTTGAGAGTCATCGATCTCAAAATTTTCTCAATGATCACACTCTGCTCCATCCTCTCTCCATGTGCTTTCATCTTATTTACGATGGTCAGTGTCCTGGCAAAATACTCATCGACTTTTTCACCCTCCTTCATGCCAAGAACTTCAAACTCTCTTCTCAAAGCTTGTAGCTGAGCACGTTTCACCTTGGTAGAGCCTTGATACTTCAGTTTCATCGAATCCCAGATGGCCTTCACAGTCTCCTTATTAAGAATGATCTCAATAATAGTTATATCTATATCTTGAAATAGATAGGTCTTGACCTTAAATCTTCCAGTTTCAAATATGCGATGGTGTTAGGCTCTGTCCCTTCTGCTGTTGCAGGTATCCCATTCTCTATCAAGTCCCAATACGCCTTCGATCTGAGGAAATTCTTCATAAGCATAGCCCAATGATCGTAATGACCATCGAACTGTGGAATAGCCGGTTGAATAAAGCTTTTGTTCTCTTTCTCTGTCGTCATGATTCTCTAACTCTTCCCTCCTTTTCTGATCTCTCACTCTTGCTTCTTCCTTAAGAAACTACAATTTCTTAGAACACTCAATCAGGTCCCCTGTGATGAGGCTCTTATACCACTTGTTAGTACTCATAACAAACTTACAAGAACTCAAAGTGTTTAAAGGCTCCCAACGACATAATATTAAATTACAAAGAAAACACTGGCTATATACAAGCCTTTTACAGGGAAATCAAAACAGAATAAGGTCCACGTTCACCATATCTGAGAACGTGGGAAGTGATCTAAGACCAATTCAAAACAAACAGATTACCCTAACAACCAGGGCATTATTAACAGAATGTGTAAATGACAATGCAACAAACAATAATTCCTAATGACTTTATCTTTTAAAGACTCTAATACTCCAACATATCACAACCCATACGCAGCTCCGTCGCCGCTAGCTTATTCTGCTCCGCCGTCGGGTTATCCCTATAGTGCACCTTCCTATGATCAACCAATTTATGGTGGTAGAGGTGAGTAGATTTGTGGCTGTGAAGGTGGAGTTGGTTTAGGACTTGGTGGCTGAGATTTTGGTGGTGGTAGTGGTGGTGGTGGTGGTGGTTAGGTGGTGGTAGTGGTAGTGGTGGTGTTGGTAGTAGTGGTGCTATTAGTGGCAACGGGGAGAGGTAGCATGACATTTGATTGGTGTCAGTAGTGGGGGTGGTGCGGTGATGTTGGTGGTGCTAGTGGTTGGTGTTTGTTGAAAGTGTTGATGGAAGTGATGATGGTGGTGATGATTGTTGTTGTGGATTTGAGGTGAATGTAGCATTAATGGTCGTGATGGTAGTGGTGGTGCAAAGAAAAGTTTTAGTTTAACATCAATGGGAATTCATTGTCGTGTATTTGAGTTGAAGGTGGTAGTGGTGTGCATTGAAAGTGATGGTGGTAGATTGTGGTGTTGGTGTACGGTATGTACAGATTTATTTGGTGATTTTCTATGACCAATTATGTATTTATTTTGACTGGTTGTGACTTGATCACATATCGTCATAATTAAGATTAACATGTTCACAAACAATCACATTGAAGATAAATTCGGTCACAATTAGTCACGAATAAAACATGTTAGTGAATTAGTTGCATAAAATCGCAATTTAGATGATTAGAGATAGTCATACTAAAAATAAAATTGGTCACAAATCTGATTACCAAAAAAAAATTGGTCACAAATAACACAGTTAGTAAAAAATCTGGGGTGATTTCGTAGGGGTGGAGTGGGGTGTAATATCGAGAAAAGTTTTCATTTTTTTAATTTTTTAGGGGTGGGGTGGGGTGTAATATTGAGAAAATATCTCAATTTTTGAAAAAAAAATTTATAGGTGAGGTGAGTGGGGTGGGTGGTTGGGGTGGGGCCCGTGAAATATTATT
>CAIGRP010095845.1:0-11065 GCA_903798385.1 Fraxinus cuspidata | reverse complement strand
GAAATCAAGTAATCTTTGGAAAAAAAAAGTATTTGATCTTTGAACTCCCTAAATATAATGGGATTTTATTCTTGAATATCCACAAAAAAACTTAAAAGATTTATCCTCCTAGCGAGCTTTAGTTGTGTGGCCCTCGTCATAAAAAATCCTTAATGATTCAATGAAGTTCTATATGTATGCTTTCATTTAATTGGGCTTTATCTTTTAAAAGGGTCCAACTCTCTCAGCCCATTACAAATGGGCCAAAACTTAAAAAAAAGGGGCCCGCCTTTGAGTCCTATTCTTCTTCCTCCTTGTTTTTTCTTTGTTTTCTTTTTCTCCGGTCAGCGGCGCTCGGTGGATCCAGCACAGGCGGCAACGCCTCGCCGGTGCTGGGTCCGTCCCTGGCTATGTATTGATAAGGTCGGATACAAGCAAATTATTCAAAGTCAACCCTATATGATGTAAAACTCTCGTCTACGGATGATGTTGACCCAGAAAAATGAGTTAACAGATGTCGGGTCCACTCTCGCAGGTCAAACCAATCCGACGCGTTTCTACCAGAGAATCATCTACTTATGTAATTCTTCAACCACGTGTGTGATGAAGTATCGAAATACAAATGTGTGTAAGAGTATTTGTCAATATTTTTCCTTAATTTCACACTTAAGAGTTCAAGACATGAGAAAGTGATTATTCCAACTCTAATTTTTCCCAACCCCTTCTAAGTTACAAACATGATCTATTTATACTGTCTTGTCCGACGCGGTGTCCATTGGATCAGAACCACGTTGCCTCATCTAAGACTTCATATCAGTGTCTATTCATACAATTAATACATTGATAAGGGGTCAGCCGCTCTACACAATAGGCTGACACATTGACATCTTCTATTATAACTGTTACATCAATCACTTATAAGAGATACTCAAATACTTTGCAAGAAACAACATCGACCTATGAGCTTTGGATAAACTAAGAGCTTCGGAGCTTGTCTACTGAATGAGGGACTTCAGCTCCTTTCTTCGTCTCTTTAAGTAGTGTCTCAACCCAAGTGTGGTGCTCCACTAATTGAGGTAGTGCCTTGACATCTACGTAGTCTTCTTGCATCTTGAGCATCTGGGTCTTTGTTGTTTTTTTTTTCGTTGACTTTTTGTCCATGTGGAATGCCAAGTGGCACATTGACTTAGAGCCTTGGTGATGAGGCGTAACATATAATATTGTACATTGAGATGCTCATGATTAGTGAAACGAATCTAAAAGAAAGATTCCTAAGTTGAATATTACAGAGAAAAAAATATGGATTGAAAAATGGGAAATCTAATATAGACAAGATAATGCCAAAATGTTTCATTGTATGTGGATGCGACGCCCATAGGTGGAATTAAGCGGGACGACAATCAATAAATTAATATGCATATTTGATTTATTACAAAGTTTGAGTGGATTCTCACTACAACCGAGACTGGTGCTAGCTAGATTTATATTATTTTTTGAAAATCATATATCGTATCTTTATCCAATATTTCAAAATAGATGAAAATAGGCTATAATTACAAAAATTAAGAATATGGAGTAAATGATGAAAAACACGAACGTCAATGCAATTGGTTTGTTACAATCTTTTAGTAGCTAACATAGGACTTTTTGTCAAAAAATAGATTGTCGACTAATTTTAGAAGTTCAATGGTGCAAGTAAAGTGGGGTGACAATTAGTGGAATCAACCCAATAAAACTTACAAGACCAACCCAATTGATGATTTGAACTACAATTGATTATTTGGATCCAGAGTCCACGTTTCCAACACGTGCCCTCTGGGTGCTGTCGGACTTAGAAAACGGATCTGCCTTTGTCGAACATACTAATTAACGATCTGAACGAATAGCTTTAAGAAGTAATTAAGAAAGTCTTTAACTCTTTTTGGCCTTTTCATCGACCAGTTCTGTTTTTCAGAAGATTCTGATCCTCTAATTCAACCACCACTAGAGAAAAAATTGCTGCAACTGAATCAATTGATTCTAAAACTAGCCAGTAATTTCTGGGGTTTCGTTTGCAGTGGAAAAAAGAGGTGATTTGATTTGACTGGATGTCTACTTTTTTGCTTATTGGCTAAGACATCGTTCAGTTTACTTTTCTTGCCTTTATCTTTTCTGTGTATATATATATTTTTTTTTAAATTTGACGTGTTTGGAAATCTATACCCACACGTCAGTTTACATTTTGGAATTTAGTATATTCTGGAAAATGTAGAGTTGTTGCTCCTGTGGAGTCGGCATAACTTTTACGTGTTCTTTAACCGAGAAATGAATATTTCATTGAATTTTCTCATGCATGGAAATATATATGACATATAAGATATATGTTCCACATCTTAATAAGAAATTTGGAGGAGTTTTATCTAGATCATAAAATTACCGTTTTATTGAATTTTTTGGTAATTGATTTGAACGATTTATTCAAATTCTTCTTTTGTCAGGACTAGTAATTAGGGTTTTCTGTTGAATTGGGGATATTGTTTTGGACAGGTTTCTTTAAATCTCTGTGTTGCAGAGGAAAAGAGGTTGGCCTATTAAAAGAATTTTGCGGATAATTTGATTTGATGGGGAACAATAGTTCAAGTCCTAGTAATGAGGAGAGTGGGAGGCCATCTTCATCATTTCAGTCTAGTTCTTCATCTCCATGTCCTCCTCAGTCANATGGGGAACAATAGTTCAAGTCCTAGTAATGAGGAGAGTGGGAGGCCATCTTCATCATTTCAGTCTAGTTCTTCATCTCCATGTCCTCCTCAGTCATCATATTCACAATATGCTCAGAATTATCCCGTGCAGCATCCTTATCCAGCAGGATATCCGCCACCCAATCAGAATTATGCTCCTTCTCAAACTCCTAGTAATAAGGAGAGTGGGAGGCCATCTTCATCATTTCAGTCTAGTTCATCTCCATGTCCTCCTCAGTCATCATATTCACAATATGCTCAGAATTATCCCGTGCAGCATCCTTATCCAGCAGGATATCCGCCACCAAATCAGAATTATGCTCCTTCTCAAACTCATGGAGCTCCTCCTCAAACTTATGGGGCTCCATCTCAACTGCCACCGCAAAAGAAGTTTGACAAGAGGTATTCAAGGATTGCCGACAAGTATAATTCTCTGTCGGAGGTATGTAATATACTCATTGGCATCTATTTGTGAAAATCCGGTGTACAATTTTATGTGATTCTATCTAGTGAGTGTCTTAGCTTGTGCAATTAGGTGAAATTCTTGTTCTAACTTGTCCTGTAATTGGAATTCAATTCTCTTGGCATGCCCAAACAGAATTCAATCTCTTCTGGATGTTGACATAATATCATACAAGATAAGGAAAAATATGTTCAATACACAAGGCAATAACTATTTATCATGTGTATTTTGTAGAATTACTGAACTACATATAAAATTTCTGAATGCTTTGGTGCGTAGGCGCTTCTTCTTTTACTGCATCATTGTGTAATTTTTTATTTTTTATTTTTAAATTCCATTTATGGCTTTTTTCTCGGGTCCATTTAGCATTTAAGCTTTCAAAAGCTTGAAATGTTAACACTGTTTACTATAGGTGACTGAAGCTCTTAGACGTGCTGGCCTTGAGTCTTCCAACCTAATTATTGGTATTGATTTCACCAAGAGCAATGAATGGACAGGTTAAGCACCTTTTTTTTTTTGTTTTAGATAGATTAATTATGCTTTATACATTGAGGTTCTATAAACTGAACTTGGATCCATGTCTAGGTAAGTTATCGTATAATGGTCAAAGCCTACATCATATTGGAAGTGGTTGGAATCCCTACGAGCAAGCTATATCAATTATTGGGAAAACCTTGGCGGCTTTTGACGATGATAATTTGATCCCATGTTTTGGATTTGGAGATGGTATTTTATGATAAAATTGTGTTCTTGTTTATCAAGTTTTTTAACTTAGCATTTTAAATCATAAAATTTGTAACCTGCTTTTCTTTGTTTAAATTTTGGCAGCATCAACCCATGATCAAGATGTTTTTAGTTTCTACCCTGATAGATTTTGCAATAAATTTGAAGAAGTGTTAAGTCGTTACAGAGAAATTGTTCCTCATCTAAAACTGGCAGGTTTGATACCAAGCCTATGAGTTTAGTTTAGTTTTTTAATGCTAATTCGATTTATAGCTAAGGTTCTTTCTCTTTGCTGCAGGTCCAACGTCGTTCGCTCCTATTATTGAAATGGCCATGTCTATTGTCAAGCAGAGTGGAGGGCAATACCATGTTTTACTGATTATTGCGGATGGACAGGTATTTTTTCTTTGGTTTTTTCTTAAGATTTTTCGGGTTTTGGGGAATGAAGAGGAAAACCCATGTTGATGCACCTTGTCCAAAAGCTTAAGTTGTCAACTACAAGTTCTTTTTAGCATTCTTCAGGTCACTCTAATCTGCTCAAGTTGTTTAATTGTAAGATGCTAAACATATAGGCATTGGCTTTACTGGCTATATATTTTTTATTCAATCATTTCAATGATATATCTCATTGTCGAATAGACAACTATTGTAAAATTATGTTTCCCAACTACATGCAAAATAATGCTCTTGCCAGTATCACGATTTCAATAATATCCTCTCATTCTATTCCACTTTGTGTGTACTTTCTTCACTGGACATCTGATTGTTTGGAAGTAAATAGTAATACATATGAACATGGTTCTAACTTTATGATAGATAATGTCAACTTGTTTGCAAAATTTTTGGTGTTCAAATTTTTATGAATGAATTTAATGTAATGCTTAGATAGTTGGCTTTCATGCAATGGAGACATTCTCTTTGTGTATTTGTGTCAATTCTACTCCGTTTCATCAACTTTGTTCATCTCCATAGGTAACCAGAAGTGTTGATACTGAACCTGGTCAGCTAAGTCCACAGGAGCAGAAAACCGTACAAGCAATTGTTGAAGCAAGGTACATCTTGTGGTTATCCCTTTTTTATTATGTTTCATAAGTGTGGCGCAGTCTTAATGTTTGTCGATACAACAGCAAGTTTCCTTTGTCAATTATTTTGGTTGGAGTTGGAGATGGCCCCTGGGACACAATGAAGGAATTTGATGATAACATCCCTGCTCGGGACTTCGATAACTTCCAGGTCAGTTTAGTAATTCATTTGTATTATTTTTTCAAACAAGCGGGTGAATTTATTAGATACATGCTTGACTCTTTAACGGAATTCTTTCGTTTTTCAGTTTGTCAATTTTACAGAAATTATGTCTAAAGATGCACCGCAGTCTCGAAAAGAGACTGAATTTGCTCTTGCCGCATTGATGGAAATTCCATCTCAATATAAAGCATCAGTAGAGCTTAATTTGTTGGGGTAATATAATATTTCCTTCGCTTTTTATTCTTTATGCGTACAGCGCATGGGAATATGTAGGTGTGGGTGAATTCTTATTTCATTTGCTATTCATTTGTTTAGTGGACGTAAAGGAAATTCACCCGAGAGGTTTGCTCTTCCACCTCCTCCTGTTTACAGTTCACCCTCAGACCGCAGTTTTAATACCTCACAAGCACCTAGTTTCCAGCAAAGCCCGAGTTCATATTACAACCAAAATAGCGCTGCTGAAGCAGCTCCGTCTGCTCCGAGCATTATGTATGAAAATCAGGTACATACTCCACATCTATACGTGTACACACTTCTATTTATTTAAAAAAAGCAAGGAATCACGCTTCTTTACCGTGTCTTCCCATTACAAACACCATCTCAACCTATTACCTGTGCAGATTTGTTCGATTTGCCTTACTAACCCGAAGGACTTGGCATTTGGTTGTGGCCATCAGGTAATTCTGTGTGGTGTGTCATCACACATTATATTTGAGAAAATATATGGAGGGTTTACATTTTTTGTTTCTTTTGTCAGACTTGCTGTGATTGCGGGCAAGACCTCAAGCTTTGTCCAGTGTGCCGGAGTCCGATCCAAACCCGAATAAAGCTCTACTAAGTGTTCTGTTTGCTAGTTTGTTTGTTTGTTTTTTCATTTTTCAAATGCTGTACCTTTGGTTGCTTGGATTGCAGTATGTTTTATAATGTATGCGCTTTACGTTCCATAAAGGAAAGCATCCCCTTTTGTACATTTTATTAATTATTTCATTGTTTCTAAACATTGGAATGACCAAAATAACCGAAAAGTTTAGTAATTTGATATTTTATTTTGTTGATGGATCTATTTATGTGCAAGTTTTAAAAGAAGTTTGTTTCGGGTTTTATATCAATTTGCTCAATTTCATGTTGAATTCCAAATGCCACTCTTTCGTGGCTACTTCCTCTAGAAATTGATGCACCAAAAGAAAATCCAATCTAACACTTACGACATTATGGCAAAGATTAATGCTATTCATCTGGTGATGAGCACCTATCCTAGATTCAATGTTACATTGTCATGTTCACTACTAATGTTCAATAGCATTATTCTTACGGCAAATTGCATAGAGCATCATTACATGACCTTAATATACTTGTCTCTGATATCAGAGTTGCTTGCCTCCCTTTCATTTACCTTTCAAAAAAAATACATACCAATATCTGTCTCTAAAATAGGTTTCCATCTGAAAAAATTGGATTTTGAGTTAACAGCTAAATGTCATTGGTTAGAACATATTAACAGGGTCAATAATCAAAGCCAACATGAAGAACATGCAACATGGATTTAAAAAGAAAAAGTTTATCCAACAAACTTTTGAGTTTGTACCGGGGGGATAAATAAAAGAGCTTTAAACATACCATGTTGAACCACTACTGATCAATCTTGAAAAACTTGCAAATAAATGCTAGCAGCCCATAAACTTGGTAGATTATATATACAGGTGTATATCGGTCGATTTACTTCAACTCCAACTTGCACTATACAATTCTTTCACATTTATCTTAAAAGGTTTGGTGAAAGATACCACATTCATCAAATCCAACAAGCACAATGGACAAGATACACAATCTTATACATTGATATATCTACATTTTAGCTGCAACATCCGCCTCTTTGTGCAACTGCTCCATCTCTTGCCCCAGGTTGACCTTGGGGCCGTCCATAGCCAACCTTAATACCAGAGGACTGCAATCCCAACCAAAAGTATAGCATAAATGGGAAGAGTTCTTCCATAACAAAAAAACTGAAGAATCTTCAATTACAAAGAAGACATCGATAATCATTAATCCTCGCAACCCCAACACAGTTGCACAAACAATGAAGATACCAGAAAGGTTTTACATGCACAGGAAATGCTAATTCATCATAGCTTATCTCATGGTCTTATATAGGCTTACGAGCTTATATTGAAGCCATGCCATTCTTTTACGTGGCTGAGTTAATCAGATTAATTACCAAACCACCAATGTTTACCTACTAGTTGAATAAAGAGAAGATGCTCTGTAGGTCTAGTAATGTGAAAAGCCATTACAAACAAGGACGGAAATATTCATTTTTGGTCAGATGAACTGTGTAGTAACAGAAGGTTGTCCAGTTTATTTTCTAAGAACAACATTAACCTTACCTCGTTGGATACATCAAATACGCCTTCCTGGATCTTCTGAAGTATCTTTGCCGCGGTCTTTGTAAATGCCTGCAAAAGAGTACATGAAAAATACATATAAGATGAAATCAGATTCAGGTTGGATAGAAAGGCTTCTATAATGCAGAAGTTACATGAAGAAAGAAAGGTTTCATTAGATTTTGGTTCAAATATGCACCTCCTCGACATTTTGGGCTGTTCTAGCAGATGCTTCCAAGAATAGCAGTCCATTTTCTTTGGCAAACTGTTCTCCCTCCTCTTTGCTTACAGCTCTTCGGTGAGCAAGATCACTTTTGTTTCCTACAAGCATGATCGTCATGTTTGGGTTTGCATGCTGCTGAGCATCTTCCAGCCAGCTTGTCAGATGATTAAATGTCTCTCTCCTAGACAATATAACATCTTCCCAGCGTAAAGAAAAGAGAATTCACATCGTATAAGAACTTGGGCCTAAGATGAAAGACAAAAGAATCGTCTGTCCCAGAAACTATTAAAACACAGGGAAATCAGAGTTTTGACATAAGAAGATGAGCAAATGTCATGAAATATTCCTATTTCTGTTCTACTGAAATTCAATCCAGAGTACACCTGACTAGCAAAAAAATCGCACATTGTATGAAGCTCCAAAAGCTTTAGTCCATGTAGGAAAATTCTGATGTAAAATCGTCTTATTTTTGCATTATAGGTATGAGTTGTGTGTAATATTTCCCAAAGGTGTATGGAATCTTATTTGCCAGGAAAATGAAAGCAGCCAGAGTACTACAAAAGATCATACAACTGAACATCATTCAGGAGTTCATTCTAAGCATGAAAATGGGAAAGAACAGAACATACACTAACCTACCTGGTTATGTCATAAACAAGTAGTGCGCCAGCTGCTCCTCTGTAATATGATCTAGTGATGGATCTGAAAGATTCTTGGCCAGCCTGAAAGAGAAAAGAGAACTTGGTTGACTTGTGTTGTGAAGAGAGTATATAATAAACTAAACTAAATTCAGACAATAAAGAATGAGAAAAATAAGTTAAATTTTGAATACATAGGATGAGAAGCGAGGTTTGCAGAACACAAGAAATCAGTATCTTATTTACGGTCAATATTTTTTAAATGTGTCCCTAATGCCTTCCCCAACTAGAAGTTCATTTTTAGTAGAGAGCGTGAAGTTTCCAAAAAGTTCAGAAGAAAGAAAATTAAAAATAATGAATGCACAGATATTTTGCAGGCAGTAAAAGGACTCGACTGATCATTCCCATATTCAAAAAAAAAAAGAGCAGATATAAATATAGAAAATGGGTATGTTGAAATCTAAATACAAGAGAAATGTGCATCTAGATGGAATCTTAAGTTTGTTAAAGTAGGAGAATAAAGCCTCAACATCCAATTGTATATGCAGTCTGAAAAAAATCAATTTCATCTACACTAAAGTTTAATCATCAATTGAATTAAAAGAGACCAACAAGAAAGTCGAGAACTGAAGAGCTAGTTCATAACCAGAGAACCAAGCACCAAAGCCACAGCTGTAAAAATTCAGACTTAGATCAATCTCCAAGATGATGTGTTTATATTTGACTCCAAGAATTAAACCGCTCAATATCAGTGTCTTCCACTTCTACAAAGATTCAATCTCATCCACCATAGCAGAAACCAACTGCTTCAGTTTACTTCTCAGTGATGCATTCATTAAGACATTTGCAAAGTATTACTCGAAAATTTAATTTCTTTCCATAATCCAAGATAAACTATTCAACTCATTTACAGTCTTTATTACTACTACTACCACTACTACTCCTAATCAGTGGTAATAAGAAAGCAGAACAAACATATCTCCTCCTAATCAACAAAAAATGCTAATGAAACATAATAGTAGAGACCTTCAATAATGTGCTCCGTGCACCAACAAATGTCCAAATTCCCATCAAATTTCAGTTGTAGAATAAAAATGTACATTAGGTGCTTAACTTCAGGGAAGATGCAGGTTTCAGCAATAAGGAAAGCAGATCAACATTAGCATGACCGTGGAGAGAATCATTCCCCAACTCTGTGATGCACAGCATAAACATATCATGACAATTTCATTGAAGGCCAACTAATTCTTTTTGGACAATGAATTAATGTGGAGTTAAAATCAACCATATGATTGTCAAAATCAACCTATCCTTTACTTCTGTAACCCTTCCCCATTCCCTGGGAAAAAAGCAAGGCAAATTCAAAGGGATTTTGTTGCGGTTGTCATGGCATACAGCATAACATCTCAAAACCCACTAGAGTCTGGGGATGGACTGTAGTCTCAGTTACTGAAAAAACTCATCTCCAAACATACAAAATTGAATCAAGCTAATTCTTAACATCCAGGCAAAAGGATCCTCTTTGAGCATAAAGTACAGAAACAGAATAATCCATTTCAACATCCAATAAACTAGGGTGCTTCCACTTGGAGGTCAATCGAGCCAGGAGAAGCATATAATTAAATTTTGCATGCGTCATAATTAAATGCCAAAAATCCTAAATCTGAAAGAAAAAAATATAAAACAACACAGATAAAGGGACATATAAATGTAACCAACTATTAATTATAACGAACGACTAAGGATAACAAGAAAGAAAAATTAAACGATAAAAACAAGAGACACTTAGTAAGTTACAGTGTCCCAAATCTGAAGCTTAAGGGGCCTGCCGTCGATGGTGACCATACGAGCCCCGAATTCCACCCCGATTGTGAGATCATGCACTGGCTGGAACCTCTTATCCGTGAACTGTAACAGAAGACAAGATTTCCCCACACCTACACCAAAAATCAAGCATCATATACCTGTCTAACTACTCTGATCGATAAATACATAGGGTTTTTTATAAAAAAACGAAAGAAAGAACTGAAAGGAGAATTACCAGTGTCTCCGATGATTATGTACTTGAAGAGATAGTCATACGACATTTTCTGCGATCGATTAAGCTCGTGAAGATAAAAATGAAGAAGAGGAAAAGCTGTATGTATAGGTGTATGTATATGTTGTGTGCTTTTAGCTGAGAGGAGAACAGAAGGAATGGGACGCTACGATGGACGCTGCTGCGTGAATCCAAATTCCACAATTGCTTCTCCAAAAAACTGTTGAAGGGCCTGTTTGGCCCAATTTTTTTATGTATAATGTATTTTGAATGAGTAGATTGAGGGAGAATGTATAGTTAAAATTGAAGGAAATTTTTTTGCATTAGTGTAATATTTATTTTATTGAAGAATGCGTAGTTGAAAAAAAATATAAATGTATTTTAAAAAAATGGAATCGAACAAAGTCTAAATTTAGGGGTGAGAAAATTACTTGCTCCCATCCCGAATGGTCCCGTTCTCAGTTCCCTTTAGGAAGCATGGCGGCACATGGTTTCACGGGGTGTCTTTCTTCTTGACACAGAAAGGGACACCGTGCGGCAGTAGTCTGCTCCGCTAGATTACCTTCCGCCTACTCTCGGTCGTTTCGGGACGAAAGTAAAATTTGATCACAATTTGTAGAAAGCTTGCAACATGAAATTAAAATGCATTGGAAACAAC
>CAIGRP010095840.1:0-22314 GCA_903798385.1 Fraxinus cuspidata | reverse complement strand
ATAACTTGGAAGTCATTGGATATTTGGATTCAGACTTTGCTGGATGTGTGGATACTAGAAAGTCCACATTTGGCTATCTGTACCTCTTAGCAGGAGGGGCTATCTCATGGAAAAGTGTGAAGTAGTCGGTCATTGCTGCATCTACTATGGAAGCTGAGTCTGTGGCATGCTTTGTGGCCACGATTCAAGGAAATTGGCTACGGAATTTTATTTCAGGGCTTGGAATTGTCGATAGTATTACTAAGCTACTGAAACTTTATTGTGACAATTTTGCAGCAGTATTCTTTTCAAAGAATGACAAATATTCTAAATGTGCTAAACACATGGAATTGAAATACTTTGTCGTTAAAGAGGAAGTTCAAAAACAAAAGGTGTCAATCGAGCATATTAGTACCAATCTTATGATTGCAGATCCACTAACGAAAGGATTGCCACCAAAGACATTTAATGAACATGTCGAAAGAATGGGTATTATTTGAAATGATCATTTACGTTACGGAATTTAAGTAATTGGCATTTTGAGCTATTTATATATTGTTTTTGACAAAATATTATTCTTGTCATAATAATTGATAAATGTACATAAATGGATTATATGAATGCTAATAGGGACAATCTTTTCAAAGACATTATTGAAATACAGGTATCGAACTTCTCATTACATGTCATGTTAGGCAGGGACTAATATTGTAGTACATAGAAGGAATTTTGCCGAAATGATGGTGTAAAACCACTATGACTCTTATTATTCTTTACTTAAGGATGATATATTAAGAGACCAATGTACGAGGGAATTTTAATTTTTTATATGCGCATTATGTTATAGACCACATAACGATGTAATATTACATAGACCAAGTGGGAGAATGTAAAACCAATTAATGTGGTCCAAATAATATTATTAATAAATTAATTAAAGTGGTTTATTATTTGGTCCAAATAATATTATTAATAAATTAATTGAAGTAGTTTATTATTGTTAAAATTCTATTGGTCGATTGAGAAGTGATCGTTTTTTATAATTATCCACTTTGATGGAAAGTGAATAGTTTTTTCACGACCCTTGGACTGCATGATTCTTGGACTGCCTCTCTCTGCCTATAAAAGTGAATGAAATCCATCAAATTATATTATTCAATTACAGAAAGGAAAAGAGAGAGAACGGTTTCTAGATTTCACTAATTTCTATGTTGCAGGTTTAGATCTTTCAATTATTGCTATGGATCAAGGTATGTCTCTTGATCAATTAATTTATATATGAAAAATCATGAATTCTAAAAATCTTGGTATTAGGGTTATATAATTGCTTACAATTTGCAGTATCGGCATGGATATATATCTCCGGAACTAGCATACGACTCCTTATTGGAATTGTTGCAACTCATGTACCAGAATGAGGGAGGAATTTTTCTGATAGATGATCTTGCTTTAACCCAAAAGAAACGTTGCTGTCTGTGAATCTATAAAAGAACACATGATCTTTGAAAGAATTAAATTCAAAGTAAGAAACGAATGTTGTATGGAAATTGGGAATTGAAGGTTTTACCGCGTTGTAACTCTTGAATGCTTTTCAATTCTGGGTACTTGTCTTCCCTTGGAAGGGAGAGCTTTGACGGTGCTAATTTCAAGTACACTTTTTCAGATACGAGTTGATTTATGTTATTTACATTTGTTTGTGCCCTATTATTGCACAGTACAATAGAATCATTATTAACTCATTTGCGGAACTGGATAACAAGCATCTAAAATTCTAACCATGATTTGAAGTCATTAACAATTTCAAATGATGTGTCAATGAAGAAAGACGGGTTAGCTTTTGTGGACAACGATAAACCTGTAACAGAAAATGTTGAGGAGTAAAATGTGTAGGAAGTATATGTACAGGGAAACTTATGTATATATATGGTACATAATTCTTACCATTGAAAGAAAATACTTTCAAATGCTTTGCTATAACAATAGGCTGTTTTGTTACATTCTTCTACATGTAGTTTTTGTCAACAAAGGTTTCCTACATTGTGAGAAGAACTGTTTCAAACCTACAACATATGATTTACATTTATAATGGAACTAAATAATAGAGTCCAACAGAAAGGAAAAAAAAGAATAAGCAAGTATAAAATAAGGATAGAAGAAGTGAAGCTATACTTTTTGTCAATAAGGACTAAATCTTGTACAAGACTGAGTTCCAAAGCGTGTTTGAAGAAGCCTCTTAGATCGTATATCAATCACAATACCAATCATACCTGTAATAATAGTAGTCATTTTCATAAGCAGTACGAAATGTGAGGATAGAAGAGATAATTCGCGGAATGAATCAGGAGAATAAAAAAAAAGATAAAAGTATCGAATGAAACACTTTTATCTGCATTGGAATCCATGTATTTTTTAAGTTCTTGGAAGTCAGTAAAATTGTATGTAGACAATAAAAGTGCTCTAGTTTTTCCTTAAATGTACTCTAGTTTTAACACTTCTGGATATCTCCAATGTACATGTATACATTTATATTCATACATTATTAGAAAAGTTAAAACTGTAAGGAAATGCTTGTGTTAAACTGAAGTACTTACTTCTAATTCCATAAGCACAATTTTTTGGTACTTCCCTGAGCCTTTTCGAAAAGTTGTTGATGAACTTTTTTCAATATCGACCACTTTTGTAGCATCCTGAGGCTCCAACGGAAATATCTCTAATAAGTTAGAAATTGTTGTTCATATTATTGTTTAAACAATGGGAGCAAAATTATTTGGCTACATGACTAACAAAGTGTCTAAAAAGTTAAAAACATGTTCATTTTGGCTACATGAGCAAATGTCTCATTGTAATCAACCCCATAAGTTAGGTGAAGCCTTTTGCAACAAAGTGTGCTTTATATTGTTCAACAGATCCATCACTTCGAAACTTGGTTTTATAAACTCAACGACACCCAACTGTCTTTTTTCCTGGAGGAAGTTTGACGATGGACCAAATTTTGTTGACATCAAGGGCTTGTAACTCTTCCTTATTGCTCGTCTCCAAATAGGACAGAAATTTGCTTCTCTAAAATTATTCGGCTTTTGAGTTGAAGACAACGAAGTTAAAAATGCTGAATGAGACAAGGATACATTGGAGTATGATAAATGAGAATGTATAGGATGACTGACAACTTCATATGTAACAAAGTCCTTTAATTTTTCTGGAGCCTTGGATGTTCGATGTGACCTTCTAAGAATCTTTTCGGAAGTATCTGGTACAACACTGACATCTAGAAAATCATGACCAATTGGCGATAAAGGACTAATCCTGTTCGGTTTCTCCTGTACCTCCAGTTTGTACTGTGGTTTCAATTTCGCAAGTACTTGCAATATCAGAAGAAGATATCGATGTAGTTGGAAGCTGAAAAAGATCATTCAAATTCTCCCCCTGAGATAAAATCTTGTTCTAACTCTGTGCCGAAAAATATGGTTCATCCTCTGCAAATCTCACATCTTATGATACAAATAGCTTCTAGGACTGAGGATCAAAACATGTATATCGTTTTTTTGTTGAAGAATATTCTAAGAAGACACACCGAATGTAACAAAGATCAAATTTATCATGATGCAAGCTTTGATGGTGCATATAACAAACACAACCAAATACTCGAAGATGAGACACATCAGGCTTTCTCCCTTTTAAGACTTCCAACGGTGATTGAAAATGGATTACACAACTTGGAAGCCTATTTATCAATTACACAGCCGTTAAAACTCTATGTGACCAAAATTCCTTCGGAATATTCATTTGAAGCATGAGAGCTCTTGTAGTCTTCAAAATATGTCGATTTTTCCTTTCAACTACTCTATTTTGTTAGGGTATACCAACATAACTAGTATGATGTATAATGCCTTCATTGCGAAGAAATGCAGGAAGGGGACCCTTTGCAAATTCTGTCTCATTATCCGAACGAAAAATCTTTATTTTACTATCAAATTGAGTGACCAACATACTGTAAAAATCCTTGAAAACAGGGTAAACTTCATTATTAGATTTCAATAAATAGATCCAAGTAGTACGAGAATAATCATCAATATACTACACAAAATATTTAAAACCATCATATGAATCAATTCGACATGGGCCCCATAAATCAGAATGGATTAACTCAAAAGGTTTAACAGACATAAATGAAGAATTATTAAGTGGTAGACGAACTTATTTGGAAAATTGACAAACATCACAAACGTGTGTCTTAAAAGACATAGATGAAAATAAAAAAGATAATACACGACTAGAAGGATGCCCAAATCTTTGATGTACGATATGATTTTCTAGCATAGTACTATTAAGAGAAGGGACACCGAATGGTTTGAAGAGATAAAGTTCATGTGAGTAGACACCTTCACCACTTTTCTTCCCCAAAGTTCGATTCTGATACACAACATCATTAGGAGAATAAACAACATCGCAATTGAAGGAGTTAGTTATTTTTCTGACAGAAAGAAGTTGAGTTGGAAACGAAGGAATAACATGTGCATTTGAATTATGAAGACCAGGAAAAAAATTAATTTTTTAGATCTAAGAAACAGGAACTGAGGTACCATTAGCAATTAAAACAACATGTTTTGATAATTTTTTTGAGAAATCACTCAAAGATGCTGCATCATTTGCCATATGATCAACGGCATCCAAGTCAATAATCCAAGTATTCAAATGTTTAGATGTACATGAAGAGAAGTAAGCTTTGAGGTTACCGAAAACATGAGTACTGATAGAAGGAATAGATTCTTTCGAACTATGATGGCTAGGATGACAAATTTGTTGGAACATTTAAGTCAATTAATTGAGTGAGATGGTAGTGTCAGCAATAGAAGCAACTTCCCTACTTCCTCCTTTCATAGTGGATGGCTTCAGATGAGGGTGAAGTTCTCAACAATGGTTCTTAGAGTGTCCAGCATGTGACAGTGATCACATTTTGGAGCTTCTTGTCTTCCCTTGTTTTGAAAGCTTTTCGTTTTTTTCATCTCTTTTTACAATAAGAGCAGTCGACTTAGATATATGCTTCGATTTAAAATTCATAGTCTTTTTTCGTGTTTCTTATCGCTGTACAGTTGCGCACACACACTAGAAAAGGTTGGCAGGGTAGAACTTAAAAGGATATAACTCTTAAAATTCTCATACTCCTGCTTCATACTACTGAGCAAAGAAAATATCTAATCATCTTCGGCCTTTTTCAACAAGATTTTTGCATCGGTTGTATGTGGGCGATATATGCTCAATTCATCCCACTTCTTCTTAAGATAACCAAGACGCTCAATGAATGTCTTATCCCCTTGCTCAACAGCAACAATTTTCGGTAAAGCTCTTCAACCGAATTCCACAATTCTTCCGCCGAATCTAAAAAGGTAAAGATTTTAGCAATATGTGCTTCCATTGAATTTAGAAACCAAGACCTAATGATTTGATCATTCGAAATCCACCCTTCGTACATTAGATCTACATAATCTGGACAAGTAAAAGTGCCATTGATAAAATTAAACTTTTTCTTTCCACCAAGAGACAACTTCACGGCTCTTGACCATGGTATACAATTTATACCATTCAAGAGAACGGTAAATAACTTCTATCCAGGGTTAACATCATTCTCCATCACTATCGATGGATTAATGAATTTCTCAGTCATTGTAAACTCAGAGACAAACGGAAAATAAACTTCGAACTTCAAAAAAAAAAACTGAAAAAAAAGCATGAACACCTGACTTTGAGGACGATTTTGACCCACCAAATGTTACCAAAAATATCCCGAAAGATTTGGCTAGAGACAGACGATACGAATCCAACGGCACCAACCTTGCGCAATTCCGAGTTACGGTTTGAAAGATACAGCCGTTTTCGTGGAGGTCGCGCAAAGCTGAAAAAATCTGAATTGTGCGAAAGAGAGAAATTTTATCTTTGCTTTCCCTTTTTTCTCGAGCTGTTGGCCGGATCAATACATCCGCTCTGATACCATGAAGAACTCAATAAAATATATAAGAAAGAATACAAAGAATTACGAGGTTCAGTGCCGTGTGACAAACCTACATCCTCTGGAAAAGAGAGAGATTATATTCTCCTATGTCTGAAGTGTTACAATAACACATATATATTCATATTACAACAAGGTTGCCTTATTATAGATAAGACAATCGCGGAAAAAATATAACAAATTATAGAAACATTCCAATTATCATCAACCAATATTCTCTAAATCATGCCATA
The DNA here is from genome assembly GCA_903798385.1 of Fraxinus cuspidata. Lineage (NCBI taxonomy): Eukaryota > Viridiplantae > Streptophyta > Magnoliopsida > Lamiales > Oleaceae > Fraxinus > Fraxinus cuspidata. The sequence continues at coordinate 16,098 of CAIGRP010095840.1, read as the reverse complement.
ATATTTTCTTCAATATTAGTAAATATTCTTCAAATCACCAAATATATCTATTCTCCAACAAAATTGAATAAAATGTACACAAATGAAAGTTTCATTTAGTTTTTTTTTTTTTTTTGTAAATTAAGAAAAATATTTGAAAATTTGTACTGATGGATACAAAGGACAATATTTGAGAAGTTGGTAAGAGAAAATATGGGTGTATCATATGTAAATAAAAGGTTGAGCAACACACACGCACGTATGTATGTATATATTCTTATTATTTTTGGGTCAAATAATTAGATACCGATAGAGTGAGATTTAGTATATCGATATTGGACTCTTTTTATATTTTGTAATTAATTAGAGGTTTTCGACTCGAGAAAAAATTGTTTTGGATAAGAAAACATTAGGTTAGACCCAATTGAAAGAAAACAAGGATAGATAAAATTTTAAATAATTTATAATCCAAAACAATATCTTACTATTGGCCACGTGTGTGTATGAAATGATAAAATTAATTTTGATAATGATAATTTTTTAGGTGATTAGATAAAGGTTAAAAGTATCATAATATTATTATTTGAAATCAATTCTTATCCAAATTCCTTATATTACATTGTTTTTCAATTCTAGTTGCATACAAATTCAATTGAGAATTTCAACTATAAATATTGTAGAAGAGGGAAAAGTATAGAAAAATACTAGGAAACTTTTACGTGCAAAATTTTATTCTTTTCAACCTTTCAAAATCAAGATAAGATACTTTTGTGCATGTGGTTTGTTTCCTTATATTTATATTCAGTAATTTATGCATGAATTGCCAGTGGATCTTTGGGTTTTTTATTAAGTGATACAAAATCCTTTGGGAATTTAAGATGACCTAAGATGTGTGTGTCATTTAGTCACCAATATACTCCATAAGAGAATAGTGGTATGAAATATTTATTTTATTGTTGTATAATTGTGTATGAAAATTGCACGTAGCTTATTAGGTATTTTAAAATACTCACTCTTACAAAAATTTTACAGGTAAGTTCGAATCGATTGGATTTGTGGCAAATTAGTGACAAGGGCTGCCAAGGAGATCGAAGGAAAAATATATATGAATTTATTTTTTTATTTTAAAAAATATTATTTTATCATTCCGCCTTTCATACAAAAAAAATTGAATATCGATAACACTTCAAGGTTTATGAAATTTTGGTGTGTTACAAAAATGATCCGGTAAGATATGAAATATTGGCTTCTTACTTTGAAAGTAGTGTCCGTTTTGCCGGTGTTGCATCTGGTGAGATCCTTTCTTCATCGATAATTGGCTGCACAAGCCCCATATTTTGTATTCTTTTTTATATAATGGTAGCCAATTGAACTGCCAAAGTATATGCATCTTATAACTGCAAGTACAATCGAAGAGTCTCTACGAAAGTACTCGCGCTTCAAAGACAGGGGGTTCTCGTCAACATTCTGCATTACAAAATACCAATTTATAGAGATAATATAATTGTTAAAACTCTAACCAATGTATAATATGAATATTAGTTAATATATTTGTTTTGATTTAGATACTAATAACATCTTGAAGGGTAGAAAAATGGATATGCATATTTCATTTAATCTTGGGATGACGTCAAGTGTAGCCTTGTTGAAAAGGCTACAATTTATTACAATAACACCATTAAAAGTATGTGCAGTAACTCAGTAATTCAAAGTTGTTAGCTAGCCAACATACCCATACTCGGTAGCCAAGGTCATTAAGACCCAATATTCACTTCTCGGGCCATCTCTTTGATAATTCAAGAATCATCCTCCAGCAAAAACAATACAACTAATCAGTATAAATGCACGATTAAAAAGTCTTCACATCACCAATCTGATAAATATCTTAGCTAAAGCATTACCATTCATTTTTCTATCGTATTGGATTACGCAGCTTCAGCCTCTTCCGAAAGCGTAGCATAATTTAAGAAAACAACTAAATATTTTGACATAAAAGTTGTCGTTGGGTTGTACTCTGGAATGTTTATTTTGTACCCACAAAAAAGGAACTTTTATGTGAAGATATTTGATTGTTCTTCTAAACAATGGTAGGTTTTCGGAAGAATTCTTTCTAAACTTAGTAATGAATGCTTTGGAAAAGGCTCAAGTAGAATTACTAATATTCGAATTCGTAAAGGTACCTGTAGAACAATATGTAGCCTAATTAAGCAAATAGAAGTGCAAAAATGAAAACAAATACGAAATAGAAATGCAGAGATAGCTAATTGCACAAGAAGAGCTAAGATCAAACAAGCAAGAAACCTTTTCAGCTGCACAATGGTGTAGTCTTGATAGCCAAATGTAGAAACACCAAAAGAAGCATAAAAATGAAAGGTAGGACAAAGTATTCTCCATTAAAAAAAAAAAAAAATACAATCTTGTTAGATTGTTGCGAAAACATTACGAGTAAAAATCTTTAAGGAATGAAATTTTTTAATGACAATGTAAGTTAGTAAAATGTTCACTTACTGGGAATACTGTTAGCTAGAAGGGCGCTTGTCTCCAAATGAAGATGATATAGCACTGTGAGCAGGCAAAATACTGACATTTTGTTATAGACAGTACCTGGCAGCAAAAAAATGGAATCTTCCTTAAAATTATGCATTGTATACTAAAGATAGTTCTTTTTCATTATTTGGCGAATTATTTGGCGAGTGTCGACTACGCTTTCAAACTTCTGTGCATAATAAAACTGCCACCTTCTTTACACGGGGGTTATATCGTTGTAAAGACCAACATGAATTTACATACAAAGATAGATCTCTCACTTTGAACATAAGACCTTCAAAATATGTCCATGAAAGTTTTTATAGCTATGATAAAGAAGTAATTAACATGAACAAATATATGATTGGTGGATAAAGCGTGAAACACTCTAAATTCTTTTTGTGATATTATTTATACTTTATTGTAGGATTTTATTCTAATTGGTATGAAGGAATTTTTGCATGAATATCTAAACTAATATAACAATAGGGGAAAACTGAGATATTTAAATACATTCTCAACCAGTCATTATTTCTCCATGTCGACTACCTTAATGCTGTCCCGAAGAAGAAAATATTCGCTCAATATTTCGAAGATTTATGTACAAAGTGGAGGCTCTATCACAGCATGTAATGTCATTTTGTTTTCTACAACGACATAGTCGTCATTCTCTCTCACGGCGAGATGGATGGATTTAGGTTATGGAGGCATCTTTTTCATAAACTAGTGATTCATTGCTGTGGAGAAATTTGCAAGGGAGGATGTGATTAAGGAATTTGTGATGGATGAAGTTCAGTCTGTTCATCTAAGTTTAGACATTTCACAAAGAAAACAAGTTTCAACAATTGATGATGATCGATGCACACATTCTTGACCTCCAAAAAAGAGACTGAATTTTAAATTCATAGAATAAATTATTCTTAAATAGCTTGATCAGATCATGTAATAATCTATTAGAAAATCAAAAAGTATTTAGATTTTGCCCCATCACACCATGCAATAAATAAAAGTCATCCTTTTCATATGCAAAATTAGCACCTTTCAAAACAAGCCTACGAAAAGATTTGAAGAATTTCAAAGCTGAAATTTGAGGGCTAGATATGAGTGTTGTTGGCTAGCTAACAAGTAAACTTTCATGGGTCAGTGGTGGTGGATTTGGAGGTTGCAGCAGAGATGTAGATACTTAGCTATTTGAAGAGGGAAAGAATGAACCATTTCAATTGTCGTAAAGCATAATAACTTAAGTAAATATTAGGAAAGCTAACATAAACTATACAGAAAAACAAAGAGCAACCTAGAATATAATTTTTGAAGCTGGAATACGAAGAAGACTTATTGGAAAATCAGGAAAGAAAGCTAGAATGAAGTCCAAGACAAAAGTAAATGTAGATGGTATATGTTCAATGGTTAGTACATAATTTAACGAACTTAGCTGCGAAGAAACAAAAAATATAACGTATAGAAGATATAAGTACAGATTTTTGAAATTGCCAAGTCAAGATCTCGTAATATTTAATATAGCTTATAACTTGATTAACTTATCTTTCCATTGATCTTCAGGAAAAGAATAGTTAGATACCGGTCATTGATTGTGGTGGAGGTTAGGTGTTGATTAATAACCCCAAAATAGCCAGATTTCTCTATTTTCAAGGACCTGAAAAATAGCGTTCATGTTAGATAAATTCTATGCATAATTTGCAATCAATGTAATTGTTCGATAATGAAATTATCTGAAGCCACATTTTTTGTCTTACACTACATTATCGAATATCGAGATGTCCTAACTTATTAGCGTATACATAATACGTCTATCTGAAAGATGACATATAATTGTATTAAAAATTTCCTAAAATTAAAATTTCTCAGTAAACTACATTTTGCGTGCATCTACTATGCATTTTTTTCCTTCTGAGTTGGTTGTATCTAAACTTTAATAGATTTATTTGTTTTAGCTATAGACAATACAACATATAATTGTCTATGAGAAAATACAGATTCTGTAAGATATAATCTAACGAAATCTAAAGTTTGACTTGAACTTTATTTACTGTCATTGCAAAACATGCATGAACGAGAAATTGAGTTATTTTAAATGAGAACAATTTTTTTATCACTCTAAAGTGGAATAAATGGAATTCTAGGTAGAAATATTCTTTTACCACAATATTCTCCAATAGCTACTTCAGCATTAATTACATTACGTTCAAATCTACGACAAATTAGTCTTGTTGTGGAACACCATTTGGAGTAATGTATTTAGGAAATCTTCATGAATATTCTATTCAGTTTTTTCCAATGTTTCATTAAAGCTATAATAGGTAAAACTTTCTCCTATAATGTCTCTTAGTAGAAAACTATTTATTTAATCAACATATTCAATTTTTTTTTTGGAATTAGAATTACCCTTTAATCATAGTATTTAAATCATCAATTTAATTATTTAAATTTTAGGAAGACAACATGGATTAATTTTTTCAAAGATGCCTCACTTTCGAAGCATATAGTTATTTCACATGAAAGTTTAATCATGCTACATGTGTGTAGTTTCTCAACTCCATTACCAATACTAAGTAAGAATCTAGAGAAGATGGATCTAATTGAACACTCATATTTTGAACTAATTTGAATAACTGGTAACATTTGTCGGAAACCTCCTCCAAAGACGACAATTTTCCACTAAATAGTAAATCACATTCATTAATATCTCTTAAACATTTTATCTTCGGCTTCAATAGTATAACGATGCACAATTGGCATTTTATCCCAAATGATAAATTTTGCCATTTTCAATAGGCTTGCTAATGTACATTGCATACAAACTGAACAAGTCATATTATTGGATATTTCAAGAGGAATTTTAAACTTAAAATGTGCAGTTCAACCTCTAGGTAACAAAGAAGCTGCAGTTCAACCTCCAGTTGAAAGTAATGCTTTGTACAAATATGTTTTTCCTATTCTGCTTGGGCTATCAATAAAAAACATACCACTGCCATCAGAAAAAATTACTGTAAGAATTTTATTATACGTGACCTGTTTCTCCTCATTCAAAGATTTTGTGCATAAAATATCCGATTCAGTAACAACATTTCTCATTTCTTAAGCAATTATGTTATTTAAAATTTCTTCATCTCCCATATTAAACTCAAAAGGTACGAGACAATATTCATTTACATTTTTATCAACTCGCTCTAATAAAGAATTTATAACTTGTAAAGCCCTAATTTCTGCATCCGAGTCGGTCATACCATAATTTATATAGTCCATAAAGATAAATTTACGGAATCTATTCCATAACGCTTTTGGATTACTAGGTTCACACAAAGTTAATATAGTAGCAAATAAATGATGCAAAGAAATTGGTATTTGATAAGTAATCGCTTCTGCCAAACAAAGCTCACAATAGTTATCACCACCTAACAAACCAGGTAACAGAGTTGCATCACGAATTGACGACAAAAAAAACACCATTTATCTTTTTCAAATATTCGTACGATGTTGCTCCCCTAATATGATTAAGCAAGACTCGTAAATAATATCGTTCACCTTCAGCTATATTAACTGCAACTATTCTCCCAAGGACATCTCGTTTCTTTCTTTGAGTCCATACTTGACTTTGTGCATCACATATGTTAGGTTTTTAGTATTGGCGATTCTGTGGACAATTGACTAATTTGTAACGTATTGTAACAGTCAAGGACCTAGAGTGAAATTTGTATAAATTGGGTTATGAGATCTAGGGTTCGAGCATGAAAAGAGGAGAAATACGACGCCGCATTTTTGCTAGCCTATCGTCTGGACATTGCTTGCGTGACAAAAACAAAATCGTCATCACTCGCCTGTCGTTCGGCACTCGCTCGAGTGACACTGTCGCTCGCCTGTCCCTAGCTTCTCGCTCAAGCGACAGGTCGATCCGTAAAAACCTAATTGCTATTTTGAAGTATCTTTTCCGGCCCATTCAATCTAATTACCCTCTCGTATAAATACCCAAGCCTATACACGAAATTGGATTGGTTGTTCAATGCGTTTCTTCTCTATAACATATTCAAGAGTCTATTCATACATTGATTTCATTCTTTTACTCTTGATTTCATACAACCACACATTTGGGAAAACATCAGGTTAAAGAATCCAAAATAACTACTTCCTAAACATCCTTAAGAATGTACTTTCTCAGTTGGACTTCAGAAGTTGCTGGAGGTTGAGAGAGGTTAGACTACAAGCACATGAAGAAGAACAGGAATATGTGATTCATAAGTATCTACTTGGAAGAGACGTGTGCAGAAGATTGTGAGTCTAGAATTTACAATAGATCTTGGAAGCTACATGAGGTAGATCGGGAGATCTAGCAGGTTGGCTAGATAGTATCTCCGGTAGCAGATCGTTAGTATGGAAGAATAGCAGATATTGGAGTTGCAGGGTTTACAACAGCTAGTGGAACTAGTTTGGAATTGAATTGTAACCCACATTGTCTATAGTGGAGGTAACTAGTTTGGTCATGGAGTTTTTACCTAGGTGGGTTTCTCCGTTATCAATTATTGGTGTTCTTTATTGCTTTTCATATTAGAAACTGCGGTATTCAAACGTAGAATAAATGAATTGTATGCTTAATCATCTATAAACTATTAAAAAGTGACTTGTTGCTTTTAATAGAATAATTATGCACGTAAGATCAAACTTAGTTAGCGAACTACGTAATTTTCAATTGGTATCAGAGCCTAATTTTGATTCCAGACCTTAATTTATCTATATGAGTAGTTCATTATCCGTCCCGCCATACTTTGATGACACAAACTATGCCTATTGGAAAGTTAGGATGTGAACGTTCTTAAAATATATGGATGAACATATTTGGTTAACTGTGGTAAATGGTTGGAGTGCCCCTAGTACAATTGTAGACAACGTAGTGACCCTCACTCCCATTGTTAATTGGACTAGGACACACTTAGATGAATTTAACTGGAACAGTAAAGCCTTACATGCCTTATTTATGGCGGTATCCTCGGAAGAGTTTAGGAGAGTATCTATGTGTGAGGTAGCCAAAGATGTTTGGGATATTCTACAGACCACACATGAGGGAACTCAGACTGTTAAGAACTCATTATTGCAAACATTGACCATTAGATTTGAAGAGATGATGATGAAAGAGGATGAGACATTTGATGCCTTCTACGCGAGCTTAAACGACATAGTGAACTCTAGCTTCAACCTAGGAAAGAAAATCCCAGAGCCTAAGATAGTGCGTAAAATTCTTAGATCCTTTCCTGAGCGTGCCTAAAATCACGAAAATTGAAGAAAGTAAGGACATAGATTTTATTAAGGTAAATGAGTTAGTTGGATCTCTCCAAACGTATGAGCTGACCTTAAATAAACATGTTAAAATAAATCTCTGGCCATGAAATCCGTGAGCAACATTTGAACCAAATTTTTTGATTCTGATTCGCCGGATGATGAGGAGTTAGCTTACCTGGCTAAAAATTTCAAAAAATGTTTAGGAAGAAAAATAACCCTCAAGAGAGACACAAAGGTAGCCCGAGTGAATCTAGGAGAAAAGCTAAATATGTGAGGTGCCACAATTGTCGAGGCTTTTGCCATCTTAGAAGTGAGTGCCCTAGTAGTAGGAGGAATTCAGATAAAGCTATGAATGCTACTCTTACTAATGACAAGTCTAACTCGAACAATCAGAGTGAGGAATCCACTCGNAGGCTTTTGCCATCTTAGAAGTGAGTGCCCTAGTAGTAGGAGGAATTCAGATAAAGCTATGAATGCTACTCTTACTAATGACAAGTCTAACTCGAACAATCAGAGTGAGGAATCCACTCGTGAGGAAAGTGAAAAATATATTGTCTTTACTACGAGAATTAAAAATGGATCTGACCAGGGGAGTGAAACAGAAGAGGACTTAGATAATGATGAGGATTCTAATGAAGATTCTGTGAGTGAGGAATATATCCAAGAGGCTTATTATAAGATGTATGATGAGAGTCTTAAGATTCTTACTAAAAACAAAGCCTTGAGTGCGAAGATAAGGAACTTGAATTGGAAAATGAGAAGTTAGTAGCGCACATTAAGGAGTCTACCTCGATCCTGAGTGAAGTGAAGTCCATGAATGAAACTTTAGAGACCCATGTTAAGAACCTCACCAGTGAGCTTGAGAAGTCCTATAGGAGAGTCGGGGAGTTGACCAATGAGAAAAAGAAGAACCTTCTGAGCGATCTGAAATATTCTAAGTCTCAATTGCTTACCTTCTCTAGTAGTTTTGAAAAGTTACATAACATTTTAGGAATGGGCAAGTTGGTTGGAAATAATGGAGGTCTAGGTTTTAAGGAAAACAGTGCTAGTACTTGTAAGACCACGTTTGTCCCTGCTACTGACTAACCTAAACATGTGCCTATCCCCAATCTTAAGGATAAGAGATTTGATAGACCTCTGCCTACTAGACATCGTAGGACATGTCGATCTAGGAATAGACATCAGTGTCCACATACCTTTGGTCCTAGGTTTATCCCTACATGTTTTCACTGTGGTGAGTTAGGACACATAAAGCCTAAGTGTTATCATCTCCTGAACAGACATAGAAATGAGAACTGAAATAGAAATAGAAATAAGAATCATGATTATGTTTGTCAGATTAACTTCCTTACAAATCTAGTAAGTAAATTGGCCACGCTAATGACACAGATGACTGGAAATATTCCTATCACTAGTCAAGTTTGGATGAAGAAAAGTGATCTAAAAAATTATGAAATAGATCACGGAACTCTGAAAGGTAAGAGTATTTGTATACCTAATTGATTAAGTATATTTGGTGCATACTCGTGCTTTATTGTTATGTGACATTCATTTATGTATGCACCCTATTTATTTGTTTTCTATATAGAAAATTCATGCATTTTGTTTTATTTATTTTTTCTGTGTGTTTGACATTTTTTTTTGCTTGGTACATTCATACTTTTATATAAAAAAAAAATTGAAAAATTGAATAACAAAAAATGGGAATTGTAACTTTATTACATCATAATATATGACTTTCTTAAACTTGCATGTTGTGATAATGTATGGACATAATTGATAAGCTGGAGCATAGTTTTCATTACTTGCTTAGGTTATTATGTAGTACTTAGTATAGGTATCTTAATGTATCATCTGCACTGCACACATTATGAAATTGTTAGTGGGACTCTACCGCGTGTGTGAGATTTAGGATGACAGTCATATGTTAGTAAGGTGACTTTCAACATGAATTGACCATATTTATTAGTCCTAAGCTCAAGGTTATCCTCAGTAATAAAAAGCTCAATTTCTTATGTTATTCTTCGGAGCTTATTTGACTCGAACAATTAAGCATACGGGGTTTCTCATAACGTAATACATATGGTCAAACGACTTGGGTTAACCGGCCTTAAGCTCGTTACATGTGTCATTTTAGTCGCTTAATGAAGAGGAGCCTGCACTTAAGATGTAAAAAATAATAATGAGCTTAAGATATTGAAAAATATGAAAAACATTAATGCAAAAAGTCAGGAGGAGAAAAGAAAATATCAATACAAAATGAGTTTTTATTTAAAGGTCCTAATGTGCTTTAAATGGTTTGACTATAAGTAGAGGAATATATTTATTGACAGTGATGTTTAGCATGTCATTTCTCACAAAATTAAGGTTTGGAGTCATGCTTACAAATGATTAGTGACACTTTACACACATATGTCACTTATACAATGTACTCCATGATAACTCAGATTGAGTATATGGGAAGGTTTAATATATATTGATATACTTATGCATGCTAACGACTGCATTTTTTATGTTAATGTAAATTTTTTTTTCATCCCTTCGTCATTTGTAACAAAAAGGGGGGGAGAGAGAGTAGTATTTACAAAGGGAGAGATTTTATGTTTAGGGGTCGTTGAGGAGAGACATAGTTACATTTGCATGCTGCATAAAAACATTGAGAACTTGCGGTAAGGGGGAGAATGTGCATTGTATCTGCATTGCATATCATATGCATAGCTGTTTGAGTTTTGATGTTTTTTTATGTTAATGTTTCAGTTGGTGTTTTTATTGACATTAATGTCATATCTCAAACTAGCATGCATATTTGTGTTGTGTTCATGAGTTTTTGATTTCCTGTATCACGTGCTTTTACACTGAGTATTGAATTGTAAATTTTAGGAAACATGTTTAACAAGGAATGTAAAAGGTATCAGTTTGATGAAGTTTGGGTAGTTTAGATGTTATTTTAGTTTTCATTGACTTATTGTATAGTTTTGTCACAAAATGTCAAATGAGAAGTTTGTTAGGTTTTTAGTATTGGCGATTCTATAAACAAATAACTAATTTGTAATGTGTTGTAAAAGTCAAGGACTTAGGGTGCAATTTGAATAAATTGGGTTATGAGGTTTAGGGTTCGAGCATGAAAAGAGGAGAAACACGGCGCCGCATTTTCTCTAGCCTATCGCATGGACATTGCTCGAGCGACGGGTCGATCCGAAAAAACCCTAATTGATGTTTTGAAGTATTTTTTTGGCCCATTCAATCTAATTACACTCTCATATAAATACTCAAGCCTATACAGGAAATTGGGTGGGTTGTTCATTGTGCCTCCTCTATAACATATTCAATAGTCTATTCATACATTGATTTCATCATTTAACTCTTGATTTCATACAACCACACATTTGAGAAAATATTAGATTAAAGAATCCAAAACACCTACTTCCTAAACATCCTTAGGAAGGTACATTCTCAGCTAGACTTCAAAAGTTGTTGGAGGTTGAGAGAGGTTGGACTACAAGCGCATGAAGAAGAACATGAATATGTGATTCCTAGGTATCCACTTGGAAGAGACGTGTGCAGAAGATTGTGAGTCTGGAATTTACAATGGATCTTGGAAGCTACAAGAGGTAGATCGGGAGATCTAGCAGGTTGGCTAGATTGTATCTATAGTAGCAGATCGTTAGTCTGGAAGAATAGCAGATCTTGGAGTTGCAGGGTTTACAACAGCTAGTGGAACTAGTTTGGAATTGAACTGCAACCTACATTGTCTTAGTGGAAGTAACTGGCTTGGCCCTAGAGTTTTTACCCAGTTAGGTTTCTCCGTCATTAATTATTGGTATTCTTTATTGCTTTCTATCTTACAAACTGTGGTATTCAAATATATGATAAATGAATTGTACACTTAATCATGTAGAAACTATTAAAAAGTGACTTGTTACTTTTAATTGAATAATTCCTCACGTAAGGTCAAACTTTGTTAGCAAATACGTAATTTTCACCATACAAAAAAGTGAAGAAATTCTCTATATAATAATGTCTTGGCTAATTCATTTATAATGTTCATCTGAAAGAATCCAATTAGCATTATTCGTTTAGTGTAATCTCTACTCGCAATCGTTGATAAACAACCAAAGTTTCTATAGGTAAAGCTTGATTATTCTCTAGATGTAACTTTAGAGAAATAACTGGTGGAGACATTTCAGATAAAATAAATTCATATATCTTCCACATTGCTTCGGGTGGTTAGATCCACTTGGCAGGTTGATATCTTTCAATTTCATCAACAATATGTACAATTTTGTTATTATTTATAGAAAAACTTACTTTGTTATATCCTTTGTATACATATTTATATAGATACTTAATTGTTTTTACAGTTGACCAAACTTCTACATTGATATGAAATTATATTTAGTAGATATATAGGGATTATAAGGCACAACCCATCTATTATCTAATAAATGTCATCTAATTGCAACCGATTGATCATTTTTACGTCGTCTATAAATTGGGTAAGTATTATTGCCAAGAGAAGTTTTCGGGTTGTATTCTTTTGGATAGTTATTTTTACATTCACCATTTTTTCATACAAACATTATTAGGATTCAATGTACCACGAGGACCATGCACCATTCAATTTTCAATTTTTCTAACTTAGCTCTGAATATACGCGCAGTTAGGTTCGGTCTATTTTGACTGATATCATTGTGCTTTAACTCATGCTTTATTTATAGCCAATTATTATTACATGGCTTTGTCAAAAAAAAAATACAAAATCTGATTTTCCAAATCTTTGCAAAATGTCATTGCATCCATTTATCTTTTGGTCATATCTCTAGGACCATTAATAAAGGACGATGGCAAAATAATCTAGCGTACTGGTTTCAATTTTGATTAACATATCGACTACATATTATTGTAAAAGTCTACATGCATGAAGTATAGTAGACCAGATAAATTTCTTACCTGGAGTTTATAATATTAATACTCACGAGACGAAAGTTGTGATCTTCTCTTTCTCATTGTCAAAGCTGGAAATAAGTGAAATGAACAATGAAACTAAGTCAGACATCAATAAATAATAGGAACTAACACAACTAAATGCACAATATAATTTGTTATTATTAGCCTGTATTTTCTCTGTCAATTAATTCATTGGCTGAATTTATGGCATCAAAATCTATGGAATTGTCTACTGTGTGGCATTGAGGCTATCCAGGTTAGCCATAAGGAAATAGCAGTGGGTACTGAAATGGATCATAAAAACCTAAATATTATTGTATTCTACCTGAAGCAACAGAACGATAATATATTGATATATCATGAATTCTAATGTTCGCAAAACGATCTCCATCAATCCAAATTGCAAAAACTTGTGATGCAGAAGGTGTATTGTATACTCTTTGGTCAAGACCGGGGTCACATTTGATGTGTATTTTGTATGTTTTTAAATCATCAATATTACTTAATGAACGAAAAAATTTCAGGGTATGGATTGATTCTTAAGATATATACCAAATTTCGTAAGATTGATTCAACAAATATGTCTGATTTTTGTAATCTATTTTGAATCTCATTTTCGGTATCATAAAAGTAAAATTGTAAATACGATGGAAAACCATAATTCGGTAAAATCTCATTTATGTAATGAAAAACTTGTGCCTGAACTCGAAATGTATAAATACCTTCGTAATTTTTGTGCAAGTATTTATCATATTTGACACCAAATGAAGTAAAATCAAAATGGTTATTATAAATGCTTACACTATTTAAAAAATGTAAAGCATCATGCTTATTTGAAGTAGACAATTTAAAAGTAAATGCGTACACTATTTAAAAAAAGTAAAGCAGCATTCTTATTTGAAGTAAACAAGTCGTACAATTCATTAGGTACACTATGACTCTGTAATATAAATTTTTCATCGTAATAACAAAAACCTTTACTTCCATGCTCCAATTTTCTTGCATTGCAATGATTACAAATTATTGGCGATTTTAGTATATGTGCTTCTGTGGGAACATTAATCAAGTTAACATCAGCAAACCATTCATAAAATTGTAAAATACCAACCTGGTCGTAAATCAGACATGGATCCCTTTGGTACAAATATCGATCGTTTTCAAACTGGTTCGGACAACCAATTTCAACGTTTGATGATGGTTGATGAACAAATTTTTGAACTACAATAGAAAAGATGAATGTTAAATTTATAGAATAAATTATTACTAACAAAGGAAATAAGAACGCGGTCTCTTCCAGAGAGGTGAAAAAATTAAAAATGATATCTATAAACTAGTTGGAAAAACGATTATGCTCACCAACTTATTCTAAACTTCCATTACCCAAAGTTAGTTCTGCTTCGTCAAAAAATTCAAGCATAGCTCAGCGAACTGTGCTCCTACATTGTATTTGTTTACGTTCAGCATATAACTCTCCACGCCTTTTATTGCGTATTTCTGTTTGTGCCTTAGAAGTATCATCTCCATTCATCTACTGTAAATTACATAAGGAACAAATCAAAATCTATAAAGGTGTCACTATGTGTAATGTTTGCAAAGAAGTAAAAAAAAAAAAAAATAGCAAACTGAGCATATTGTTAATGCGGAATTTAAAAAAAAAAAGACCAACACAATTATCTATATTTCAAGAAGAATGTGATAAGTAATAAAAAGGAAAAGAGCATTCAGTTTCGTCGAAAGCATACCTTTAATGGAAGCTATTCAGCTCTCTATTCAAGATTTGAGAAGGAAAGATTGACTACAAAGCAACACCTTATGATGGCTGATAAATGGTAAGGCTGATAAGAGGTGGCTTCAACTGAATTTATTTTAAAACATTTTAAAAGTTAGTTTGTTCTACAATTGGTAGATATTCTCAAAATTTAATAGATAAAAGAAAACACATGGAACAACCCAAAAGTTTATGTAAGCACAAGGACACACAATTGAACTGAATGAAATATCACTTCAAATTAAATCATTGGATTAAATAGAATGAAAATTTAATCTTAAAGAAATCATATGAACAAGCCAAGAGTGTTCCCTACATTAGTACCTACATAATTTGAAATCGATATCATTTTAATTTTAGACAATACTCAATGTCTTTAAAAAAATAAAAGGAAAGTACTAAAATTCTTTAGTTACTTCCCTTTAAACCTGCATGAAGCACACACAAAACATATGAACCAACATCATTTTATATAGGTTCGAAGACGACATTGCGTTTGAAAATGTGAACAGTGCCGCGTTGGATTCGCG
Source organism: Fraxinus cuspidata (assembly GCA_903798385.1). Taxonomy (NCBI): domain Eukaryota; kingdom Viridiplantae; phylum Streptophyta; class Magnoliopsida; order Lamiales; family Oleaceae; genus Fraxinus; species Fraxinus cuspidata. The sequence goes on along the minus strand of CAIGRP010095840.1, from coordinate 1,059 downwards.
CTTGTAAATTTGTAAGGATATCCAAACATACATAACACCATACCAATTATAATTTATCGAAGAACATAAGTACCAAGGGCAGGGGAGGAGGACTTAAACAGGTTCAATAGTGGAACGTATACTCATTAAAGAAACTTGCCTATAATAACGTTCAATTTAAAGCTTGGATAGTACGTGGAATTTGAGAGAAGCAGAACACGAATCCTGTTTCATTTTTTAAATCTCTCTAAATAAAACAAAATAATCATACCTTAGGTGACAATCTTGGTTGAAACAAACGTTTTAGCAACAACCTTAGCCCTAAACTATCTTCGTGAGGCGATACTCGAACTCAAAAAGTCCACTTTATTAGTTGTCAACGATCCATACACTTGCGGTGATTTTAATTAGACATATTTTTGTAAACAACCGCATAGTTATCTTCACGACATGGATTTTAATCCCTGCCTTGGTCTATGCGACCGCAGCCAAGTTTGGCCTATGCGATCGCACAGGCCAAAATCTGGCCTCAAATATAGATTTCATTCCTCATTATTTCACAACCATTTTTTATTCAACTTTGAACAAGATTTTCAACAAATCTTCGATGAACGATTTTCGGAGGTTTAAAGAAGAAAGAAGTTCATTTTTCAAGAGAAATCCAGAGAGAGATGAAGAGCGGCGAATACACTCACGCAGTTACAGTCAAGCAGAAATAGAAATGCTTTCTCCGATGGACGATTTTTGCAGCTTTGAAGAAGGAACAAGTTAGTTTTTTGAAGAGAAATTGAGAGGGAGGATGAGCGGCGAATGATACCTGGCAAAAATTGAGGGATAGAGATAAAGAGCGACGGATACAAATGTTTTAGGTTTGCACCATTCTCCGAAATTTATACACATGCAAAATGATGGCATTCCAAATAGAATGAATAGCAAACTGTAAGGGTTATGTACGCCACATATCTCCACATTGGTATGATATTGTCCACTTTGGGCCTAAACCCTCATGGATTTACTTTTTGGGCTTTACCCCAAAAGGCCTCATACCAATGGAGATATTTTTCCATCCTTATAAACCCA